>NW_022046032.1:77321-130824 GCF_001654015.2 Drosophila navojoa | reverse complement strand
TTTTTGTATCTAGCCCCATTCAAAATGGAACTGTTGTCCGAGGATCCTTACATGGCTGTATTTCACGATGTGATCTACGACTCGGAGATAGAATATCTAAGTAATACGGCTGAGCCCTTGCTGCGTCCCTCCCAAATTAGGAGAAAACCCAATGAGAATGTTGTGTCAAAGGCTCGAACTGCAAAAGGCGTTTTTTTATATACAGAATTGCTATCCCCGGAGGGTGTTCAAGTGATGCAGCGTATAAAGCAGAAGTTTGAAGATCTATCGGATCTGAATATAAGCAGAACGGGCCCCAACGAAATGCAGTATCTCAACTATGACTTTGGGGGTCATCATCTCCCTCATATGGACTTGTTAAATATCTCCATGAACGACCGCATGGCCACTATTTTAATTTACGTAAGTTCCATATGATGGTTCCATATATAGACGGCTAGTCCATTGTTACTTTGTTACTTGCTACGCAGCTCAATGATGTGACTCGGGGTGGTGGCACAATCTTTCCCCGTGCAAAACAAGCGGTACATCCGGAGAAGGGCA
The DNA here is from genome assembly GCF_001654015.2 of Drosophila navojoa. Next base: position 130,281 of record NW_022046032.1, on the reverse strand, counting down.
AATTGATCTTGTGGTACAATATGAATTCTAATCTCGATTTCGAGATAAACAGTCTTCATGGTGCTTGCCCCGTTCTGATCGGCCGAAAGATTGGTAATGACAAATGATAATAACATTTGGAATACATATTCTCAAGACTTTTCTCTTTGTAGCCATTGCCTACTTTATCCGCGAAAACGACCAAATGTTTATAAAGCCTTGCCTGAAACCGCCGCAATATCGACCAATAGAAGAATTGAAGGTGACAGAGGGATTAATTATGAAATAAAGAGAGAGAGAGAGAGAGAAAGTTAGAGGGAGAGGGAGATTGGAAGAGAGAGTGAGAGAGAGATAGGGGCAGAAGAAGTAGAATAAGAAGTTGAAAGAGTGAGACAGAGAGAGAGTTTGAAGGAGAGAGAGAGAGAGTGTGGGAGAGGGGCAGAAAGAAGTAGAAGGAGAGAGAGAGAAGGAGAGAGAGAGAAAGAGAGAGAGAGACAATCAGGGGGTACAAAAAGATAGTGACGATAGTATGTTTGTGTGGGTATGAGACAGAAAGAGAATTAGCGATAATATGAGATGAACAATAGGAAGAAAGAATGTCCAAAGATCCATTCGTTTCTTACTTTCGCTTCAATAAAAAAAGAAAAACGAATCACATTGAAGGGCATTGCTTGAAAAGATATGAGGTAAAGCATTGATCCAATCCAAAAAAAAATCAAAGAAAACAACAAAATTACACAAATAAAATTGGTTGATGTTGGCCTTGCCGCCACGTTTATCGAAATGGGAAAACGAAGTTTGCGCAAGATTTACTTTCTTTACTTTCTTTTGGTGTGCTTGCACCCAGCTCATTGCACCATTAAGTGGGCAATTAAATTCAATTAGCCCCGCACACACTCAACTCCTGGCAGACCATTTATCAGATTCGTGCTCCTGCTCCTTCATTCCTCGGGCGTTTCTAATAATTTTATAGATTTATCGTTTGAGTGGCATTTTGACTTTGGCCAACAAAGTTTCCGGATCTGCAAAGTTCTTGAGTTCGATTTCGGTTTTGATTACGATTTTCATTTCAATTTAGATTGATTACAATAAAGCTACCTGAATAAAACTTAAAGTGGACTATAAGCCTTAAGAATATTTATTATTACGCAATTAGTGCATGAGAGAGACAGATATATACAGATATATACACAGACTGATCCGTATGTGGCTTTAGTATGTGGCCATCTTTATTTAAGAGTTCCTTTAAGCTCGCCTCATTGCGATTTGTGCATTTATCTTGCTTTCACCTCGCTACAAATTGAGTCACATTGAGCAAGGCAACAGACAATAGACAACAGACAACATCTGGCAACGTTGTCTCTCTCTCACTCTCTTTTACTGTATGCCATTCCACGAAAGGTAACTGCGGCAATTTATCAAAATTTGCAAACGGAATGAGCCTGTGGCGAATGGCAGGAGAGAGAGAGAGAAAGAGAGTGGGGGAGAGGTAGAGCACGCAGCGCAGCCAACAAAAGCAATTGGCATGCATGTGTGCGTGATTGCATGTCTCTGTGTCTATGTGTAGGTGTATTACTGCGACTGCCTGTGTGTCTCTCTCTGTGCGTGTGTGTGTGTGTGTTTCTGTACTTGACTTAAATTGCTTTTTTCAATGCCAACGGCTGCAGCTATTTGTTGTTGTTGCCCTGGCTGGCTGCCTGTCACATGTGGAGCCAAATGTCATTTCAGCAAAATCCCTCAAGTCGTTCATCTGCCTTGTCTGTTGCCGACCGTAGCTGTGTGGGTATGAGTGCGTGTGTGTGTGTGTGCGGGTGTGCGCAAGAAAACACTGCGCAAAATACGTATGCTGGCAACATTTTTCTGTGGCTGCTCAAATTGCACTGTGGCACTGTGGTTGGGCGGCCTGGGCAGCTGTTGCGGCTGCTTTTACAAGACAATGAACAGTTGTTGCTTCTGCTGCTGCAACAGCAGCAACAATAACAATGATTGTGAGTTCAAGAGGTGAGTGAGTGAGTGTGTGTGTGTGCGTTGGTTTGTGGCCTATTGGTTGCGACAAATGAGGTAAGGATATGTAAATATAAAATAAGGCAAAAGGCGCACAATAAGGAAGACTTAAATGTGCCCAACATTTGCAGTTATCTTGGCTTTCGGCTGTGAATTAATGTACGCCAATCGGTATGCTTCTGCTTGTGCACTCATAGTGCAAAGAGAGGAGCAAATACAAATTGTATATCTCTCCCTCTCTCCCCAACTGATCATCAAGAGTGAGTGGTCAGCAAGCTGCAGCTGCGAGTCTTTTGATTGTATGCGATTGGTCGCCAAAAGCTCGATCCAGTTATCTTAGTTGACGTTGTTTTCTTTGTGAACGTCTCTGCGAGTGATCGGTTGTCCTTTTTACGCGTAGAGCGGAGCATATACAAATTGTATATCTCTCCCTTTCCCCCCAACTGATCATCAAGAGTGAGTGGTGAGCAAGCTGCAGCTGTGAGTCTGTTGCTTGTATGCGATTGGTCGCCAAAAGCTCGATCCCGTTATCTTAAGAGACGTAGTTTGCAAGTGGTCGATTGTCCTTTTTACGCATAGAGCGGAGCATATGCAAATTGTATATCTCTCCCTCTCTCCCAAATAAGTCTGTGAGTCTTTTGCTTGCACGCGATAGGTCGTCACATATTCGATCCCGCTATCGTCGTGGAATGAAATGGTAGTTTAGCTGCTGCTCATCTCTACGAGTCCTCGGTTGTCCCTCTTACACAAGCGTACTGTTTTAAAAGATAATTAAATCAAATTTACTACATAACTACAAAGGACTTTGCGTATAAGCACATGTTCCCTTGCCATTTCATTCCACAGCAATTTAAAACAATTGAAAGCGCTCTCAGCACGAAACATATTTCAAATCGTAGAAACTCCATCAGCTTAAGTCTCTTTGAGTTCACAGACTTGTTTGACAATCATTTATTTGTATTTGTTGCGTTGCGTTGGGCGTGTTGCGCGGCTTTCAACATGAGCCGTGCCCCAGTTTACCTACTTCGGCATTCAGCTCTAATAAAATGAAAATGCCAACCATTTTCACTTAAGCTGCCGTGCAATGCGATAGTCCCGGGCCGGATAACTTCTTCGGGCTGTCAGTGCTATAAAAAATTAGCAACAATTTTTCAGCATCGCATCAAATGCGTCGGCTGTCAACCGCACAACGTGAAGGCAACCCTCGCCGCGGAGGGCAGGCATTCACTTATCAAGTAGCTGACTTACTTTCCCGGCTACACCTTGCCGCATGCCGCATGCCGCATGCCGCATGCCTCGCACTTTGTCATCCGCCTGGCTCTGCTTGGGTAATTTGATATGCTGCGGCTTACAATCTTTTTATACTCGTTTCTTTTTTTTTTTTGCTCATTCTCATTCTCATATTTATTTTATTTGCCACAAACGATTTACGTGCGCACCGCAATTTGTGTTTAAACAGGAATATGATGGCCGCGATTGAGATGGAGACTTGTGCCAGAGTAGCGCTAAATGAATTGTTTGCGCTACAGATTGAAATTCTAATGCCGAGACACCAAACACTTGTGGATACGCCGAGGCAGATGCTCGGTGGCGGCGGAAAGGCGAGCTGCCATCCGTTGGCTTACCTTCGGCTTTGTTGTCGCTGTCGTCTGGACTGCCAAGGACTTCTTGGCCATGTCCGCGGGCTGCTGCAAAAGACACTCGGCGAAATTAATTTGCTGCAGACGCCGCTCACTCAAGCAGCTGGGCGTGGTCCGCGCGCCAAGACCTTCACGTCGACGCCTTGAGTATATTATTATTATTTTCCTCTTCTTTTTTTTTTTTGCTCTGTTTGTTGTTTTTGCGTTGGCGTTACTTTTTTTTCGCTGCAGCTGCTTTAAATTGGTTTCGTGTTCGTTTCGCCCACTTGTGGCTGGCTCTGACTTTTTTTTTTTTTCTTGCACCTTGGCTAATTGCAATTGGACGCGCATGTTGCTGACAGCAGCGACTAAAGCAAAATCTTTCAAAAATTTAAGCGCTTTAAGTGAACGCCAGCAAAGAAGAAAAAACCACTTGGCTCTGGGCAGGACTCCTGGCGTTAATGGCTGTTTTATGGGCAAACGTTGCGGTCCCTCTGCAGCAGCAGCAGCGGCAGCAGCGGCAGCAGCGGCAACAGCGGCAGCAGCGACAGCAGCAGCGACAGCAGCTGCCAGTGCTAAATATTTTGTTACTGGTTTGGTGGCGGGGCAAAAATCTAATCTATGCTAGCCACACACACACACACACACACTCACACACATAGTTACTATTTTTTGCGGCAGTCGGTTTTTTGCTGCATACTCTCGAGCGCAGCGCAGTTAATTGCCCCTTGAAGAATACGCCTCACTCACATTGTACCTAGGCGGACACAAAAGCATTGCGCTGGGCATGTGTGCCTTTTAATCGGTTTGACTTTGCTGCTGACCTGCGGCGCAACAACAACAGCAACAAGGACAAACAGCGAGCATGCGTGTGTGTGTGTGTGTGGCCCGCAGCAGATTGAATCCTAATCGAGGTTTTGACTTTGGTTACGTTGCGTAAACACGCAACAACCGGTGTACGTACACACACACACACACACACACACACACACACACACACATGGGCAAGGGCTGCTGCACTTTATTGTAGCATACTTTCAGGCGGAACGTGGCTGGCGGCTCATTTGGGGGCAATTTGTGCGCCGAACAGCGGTTTGGGGCACATTCAACTGCTGCTGCTGGCGCTGCTGCTGCTGCAGCTTGCAATTTTGGTGTGCCGTTGCCTTTAAATGCGCTTTTAATCGCTGACTTTGTGCCTGGCGCCGGCTCAAAACTTGCCATCAATATTGAACCGGCGCGTGTCTATGCAGCTGTTGACAGCAACGCACTGGCTCACGTCGATGGGCGAGGCCGTCTGCATATAGCCAGCATAACTTTTGACAGCTTCAAGTTTCGACACCCTCGAGAACTCTGTGGCAACTCCTGCGACACAAAAGCAAACGAAAGACTCTGTCCCGTGTTCCCTTTTTTGTATGCAGCAATGCGCTGACTTGACTTGTCTCTGCCTCTGTGTCTCTGTTGCTGCCCTCCCTGCGACCTTCAGTACATGACGCACACACTCTGACAACTTCAAATATCACGTAAGCATTTCACTAGATGCGGGCATTCGGCTACCTTCTGGCCCCACCTTCCCCCAAACAGCAGCCAGAGCTGTGCATGCATCAATTTTTGGTTATTTCTTGCCATGCTGTACTGTAGTTATATAGATATATTTATGTATACATACATACAACTATGCGTAGTTACATATTTTTTATTTCCTATTTTTTATTGTCAAAAATTTTGCTTTTACTTTTCGTCGTCGTCGTCGTCTTCGTTGTTGGCTTTGCTGCCTGTCCAGTTTGTTGAAAAGGTCAGACATTGTCAGTTAAGTGTCCATGTCGAAGAGTGTTGTTCAACATTCGAGTGCTTTTTACATTTAACTCTCTCTCTCTCTCTCTGTCTCTCTCCATCTCTCTCTCTCTCTCTTTCTGTTTTTTATTTCACTTGCTATTACTCAGTGCCAACAGCTCTTGTCTTGCCTTCTGTGCGAGCGACTTGCTCTGATAAGGTGTCAATGTGCAAAGTGGAATTATGGTAAATGGTATTGGAAAACTTTCGCAGCATCTACACCAAATGGATATTAAAATATTGACAACACGGTGCTGCAAGCTATGGCATAGTTACTCAAAAGTCAACCACTAAAAGTATGTGCTCGTAGCTCTGCTAATTCATTTAAGTGCTCAGTGTCGAGCTGAGATGATTTTGCTACTTGCTGAAGTGAGAGAAGGGCAAATGCTCGATTTCTGCGGTCTACGTACTGTATCAGAGTTTATATGTATAATATCTGAGTGCATGCAATGAATTTTCTGCAATATATACCTTGCTTTGTGTTTATCTATATAATATCTCGATGAATGCAAGCCATACAAATCTATGCAGCTTCGTCTACTGGAATAGTTCGATTTGAATGATATATGATATATAATATATGATATATGATATTATAGATATAGCTTTTATGGCTAGGTACATGGATGCTACATCTCAACTGCTAGGCTTTGCATTGAGTGTGTAGATATTTATTAAATTGATTGATTCAAGCTACAATTTAGAATTGTGTGATTGATATACGTTCACTGTGATTCACACGCGCTCAGTTGAGAAAACGAATATCCGATAGAGCCTTACATTAGAGATTCGATTTAGAGCTTTAAAGATTTATTTTAGCAGATATTTGGCTTACTTAATAAAGCTATAAAGTTATATTCCAAGTCAAGTTTTAAAATGAAGCTTTAAATCACGTATCTTGTAGCTAAGTAGTTAGGAACTCTTGAGCTGGTCAAAAAGTATCTGTCGACATTGAACTTTAAATAAATTTGAAACTGTTCAAATCAAGTTTTATGATTTTCCGTTAGTTTAGGGCGTACAATACTTACCCGAAGACTTACTAGGATTTATTAAGCTATGCATTTACTCATCAATTTACTCATCCATTCACGCTCTTTAAGCAGTTATAGCTTAAAGAAATGTAATCCCAGAACATAGCTGATACTGTTGCCAGTTTTTCTTTTTTTTTTGAAATAGCAAATGGAAGACACCGTGACATAAATTACAAAATCAACAACTAACACGCAATGGGATAAAAATCAAGTTATGACCAAATCGAAGGCAACGAAAAACATATTTTGATTTATTGGCTGCTGTCGGGGCTCAACCCCAGGGTCTAAGCGCTGGGCTCAGCTAGGCTGGGGCTAAGTAGACAGCTCAGAGGCCTAAACGTAGCCAAACAGGAGCAACAACAAAACACCAACAACAACAACAGCAAACAAACAATGGGCAGGCATTTGATTTGTGACTTGCGACTCTTCACGTAGCTGTGGGCGTGGGCAACCGCCCCCCATTCACACCAAGCGCCAGCAAAGCCAACACGCGCGCTCGCAAAATCAACATGCAAAAAACGGGGGGAAAAAAAGAAATATGAAAATAAAAATCACGCAACAGGATATTGAAACGTCACACATATGCCACAAGTGCGAGCCGCGCACGTAGCATCGGCATCAGCAACAGCAACAGCAGCAGCAGCAGTAACAAGGCTGGAGCAGGAGCCGGTGCTGGAGTAGAGGAAATCATAAAAGTTTTGCTGCAAACAGGAGTCAGAAGCCAGGAGCCAGGAGCCAGGACTTCATGCGGCATTAAAACTGTCAGTGGCGCAGATTGCCTGCGGTATGTAGGTAGGTGGAAGAACACCTTCACACATGATTTATTTGCCCCAGCGGTGATGATGCAGTGCAGCATCCAGGGGCTACGCCACGCAGCGCTACCGGCGTCGAGAAATTGGCGTAAAAACTGCGCACAAATTTTGTAAACAGTTGCAGTTTGCTTACACTCTTTCTCCCTCCGAGTCAGAGTGTGAGAGACGGTGTCGGAGACGGTCTCAGAGTCCCAGCCACAGCCGCAGCCACAGCCGGTGGCCAATTGTCAGTCAGCGTCGCGACGGCTTGCGTGTCTGATTGGAACTTGGCTTTGCTTTCTGGCCTTTGCCTTTGGCCTTACCCTCCCCATTGCCAGCTCGAACGTGCCGTGAAAGTTTAAATAAAAAGCGCAAAGATGCTCACATGTACCTTGACTCAGGCACAGGGGTTGCCATGGCTAGATAACTAGCTATGACTAAGTCAGGAAGCCAAAACTTTGACTCACTATATAGATGTATAGACAATGTATAGACAATTATGCTGAATGATGGACAACAGACTGATTGACTGAATGCTGATGCATTGCAGCGATCAAAGTTAGGAGAGGTGAGAGAATAATACATAAATAATAGGTAAAATTCTTGTACTAACTTAGAAGTGAAATAAGAACTCAGAAAACTTATTCAATAATATATCTAATATTCTCATAATAGTCATATGTATGTATAATCTGGAGGGATTTATGGAAATATAATGTATTTAGGGGTTTATTATTGCAATACGATCTTCTTCTTCAAGTAAGCCAAATTGCAAATTACATCCAATAAAAGCGTTGAGATTGTTATCGATTACTGTCGATAATCGATTAAATGAAAAATTAATCAAATTTAGTCCTTATTTGGCTTTATTCCAAAATTGTATGTAATTAAAAAAAAAATATATATATAAAAAAATTTATTTTAAAAATATTAAATATAGCTTATAAAAAATACAAGTATATATTTAATTTAATCATATAAAAAATATCATCAATATATATATATAATTAATCGATAATTTGTAAAAGCTTTTTTTCAGTTCAATGGGGACTCTATGTTTTGGATGTAAGGGCCCAAAGACGCGACCATTTTAAACATCTTTAGCTAAGTATTTATGGTAAACAAACAGAGGTGAATAGATCATTTCAATATTAAAAGAGATAAACCTCCTGTTAACTATTCGAAATTAAACTTAAATATTATAAATGAAGTTGTGCTTACATTTGTGCAAATTTCTAGAATGTATACATAGGCTCTATGATATTTCTAGACATTAGATAAGGCCTTAACGTCTTGTTAACTTTTGCTAACAATCTGTAGTCGGCGTTAAAGTGTTTTCCAGCTGAAATCTGTTAAGTTGAAACCTGAGCAGCAAATGTGGCTCAGCTTCAAGCTTTTACCGTTACGTGTGCGCGTATCTGTATGCGTGCGTGTGTGTATGTGAGTGTATGGCCTGAAAGCATATCCATTTCACGCACAAGTGCCGTAGATGTTGCCCCTGATGTTGGACCGTGTGTCAAATCCATTAACCTTCTGTTTACTTTTCTACGTCCAGCCGGAGAAGAAAAAAAAGAGACGAAGGAATGAAAGAAGTGAATGAAGTGTGTTTGCGTGTGTTCGAATTTGTGGTTTGCCTGTGTGAGTGTCTGTGTGTGTGTGTGTGAGTGGGAAATTTGATATTTTCACTAAATTGCGTTGCACACTTGAGGCCGCTCGCAGCGATTGACACAGTGGCCCGCCCACACCGCCCACCGCCCACTGGCCACTATAACATAAATCTTACCTAGGCGAAAGTGGTGCGAGAAATGTAACAGTAAATGAAGCAAACCACACACAAGAACACACACACACACATACACTCGGCAAATGGGCATTAAGTTGACGTAAATGGTGGGCCATTACATTAACACGGCTAACTCGGAGGCTCTACCAATTAAGTGCGGCCAATTGTAATTGGTTTTTTGTTTTCTGTTTTTGGATGTGTACAAATATTTTGCAGCTATTTAGTTTTCCTCCATATATACAACATATATATGTATGTGTGTGTGTGTCTATAGTTATGGCCGGCAGCTGTAGTTGTTGTTGTTTGTTTGTTTGTGTTCTAATTGAATTTTAATTACCGTTGATTTCTGTTTTTCGACCTTTCTCGAGCAGCAACAAACAACATTCAATTAACAGCAAAATATGCAAATAAAAAAGTGCAAAAGTTGCACCCGCAGGCACTTGGCCTGCTCGCCTCGTCGCCTGTTTGGCCTGGCCAGAGCCATTTGCAGGCAACGAATTCACGGCTGCCCGATGCCAAAAACTTTTCGCGCACTTTACACGCTGACTTCCGCTTGCGGGCAGCGGCAACAGGAGTCGGCGAGTCCTGGCTACTGTTGCTGTTTTGGCTGCTACAAATAACCGGCATCAACTTTAATCACCTGCTTAATTAAATCAGTTTCAGTTGCGCAGCTCCTGTTCCAGTCCTCTCCTTCCCCTGCTGCCTTCTGCTGCCCTCTGCATAAATTATGCTGCATAATCACCTACAAGCATTTTGCTTAAGCTTCATTCGTTTGTCTCCTCCCTGCAGCTTCGTCGCGCACTTTTTCGCTGTCTTTTCCTTGTTGTCCACAAAGCTCTTAAATCATTTACGTTTTTTTTTTTTTGCGTGTTTTGTGGAGCTTTTGTCATTTTCTTTTCTTTTTTCTCTTGAGTTGAAGTTTAATTTACTTCATGGTTTCTCTTGATTGTTTAATCTTATTAGCACATTGCTTATGATCTCTTAATGAAAGCCAACCAGGTTCTTAAATCTTTGAGTGGGGCAATGGAATAGATGAGAACTTGAATTGGGAGTTCCATTATTATCATCTAGTAAATACTAATAATATAAGAGAAAACCATATTTGAGAAAATACCGAAATTTTCTTGCGTTTCATGCTATTTAAACCACAAATTTTATATGACTGTTGCCAACGTTTCTTTTTGGCTAGCTTAGATCACTGATGTTGGCCTCATTTTGCGTGAGACCAATGTTATGTACCATAAAATCAGAAAATTTCAAGGTCTTGGAGAATTGTGACAGTAAAGTTTGCCAAGGCAGCAATATAAATGAAATCAATTGAAAACTAAATAATAAAACCGAGAACAGATAGTCGTTTGCCCTTACTTTGTACTCTTATATGTAAAAATTAAAACATTTTACTCCTATTTTACATTTAAGTTCACCAACAACACGGATTTTGTTTATTTCAAACAGCTTAAAGTCTCTCATCTCTTTAAATAGTCAATTGAATTACATTTTTTGCCCACGATTTTCACTTTCGCCTCGGATTCCATCGATGCGAAGCTGCAGCAATGCGCACAAAGGAATAAAATGCAAGACTCGACAATTATGTTAATTCGTTTATGGGTCAATGTCTGGTTCAACTGACTTGGAAAGTACTTGTAAATATGTATATATTCACTCTATATACATATATATAGATACGGCTATATGCAGCTCTCTGAAGTTGTATTGCCATTGTCCACACTCAAAAGTATTTATGATTAAACGTTTTAATGGAGCGAGCGCAACAGCAGCTTAACAGCAGCCTTAACAGCGCTGCTTAACAGAGAAGATTTCCCCTTTACTTTAACATTACAGTGATATGTTAAGTGTTCACAGTCTTCTGTTAACTGAGAGCGCTGCTAGACGAACAGCATGTTAACGCTCTCTCTCGTGCTCGTTTGGCACTGCGCATGTGCTTGCCTCACACCTCTGCTGCTAGACACGTGCCGTGTATGTGAGTGTGCATGTGTGTGTGTGTGTGTGCTTTGGCGTATATAATGTACCTTACGCATCCACCAATCTACCTGCGCAAAGAAATGCCGCTCACCCCAACGAACCTCAACCAGCTAACCATACATAAACCTATGTACAGCCGTGACTCTCTCTATGTGTGTGTAAGTGCTTCAGTGTGTGTGTGTGTGTGTACCTGCTCTAGGTGTTGGTCTTCGTCAGCATCGTCTTTGGCATCGTGGCATCGTTTTGGTGAGAGCAGTACGAAATGAATTTGTAGGTGCCATTGGCTTTATCTCACTCTCTCTTTCTCACTCTCTGCTATTGCCGCTGTCTCTCTTTCACTCTGGCCTTTACTAAGCAGCGCCACCTGCCGTGTGCTGCCCCTCTCCAGCACCTAGAAAAGTGGTTTTTGCTGCTGCTGCTACTGCTGCCGCTGCCACTGCCTTCGCTGCTGCTGCTGCTCATCAGTCAGAGTCAGCTTCGGTGTTTAGTCTTGGCTATATTTAACAGCTGCTGCCTCTGCTACTGCTGCTGCTGCCTCTGCTTTAGCCTCTGCTGCTGCTGCTGCTGCTGCTGCTACTGACTGGTACCTAACCGCAAGTGGCAGTTGTTTTGCGTTTATTTGCACCCGTGCACGTAGCTCTCTGCTCACCCCCTCATCCTAGTCGCTGTGGGCCTTGGCGCCTCCGTTGCTCATTCGCTGTGGCGTCGTGCGTTTGCGTTCTCGCTCTCTCCTCACACAGACACACACACCCAGGCACACAGACATACACTCACTCACTCGCATAGCATCACAGACACAGGTTGTTGCTTGCTGGCTCGCTCGCACATTTACCGTTACCGTTAAGGTGTGCAGAATGTTGGCAGCCAACCAAAGCCGAGCACCTTGTTCGCTTGCTCACTGAGCGTCGAGCATGCAGCGTGGAGCAGGAGCGTGCCACCAAGATGCCTTTCATGCATTTTCGTTCCTGTTCTTTTTTACCGACGGCAGCGCATCGCAAGGCAGCTAAACTTGATTTATGGCTGGCGAACGGGTCGTATGCTCAATACTAACACATATACGCCAGATGCGTCCATTTGTTGACACACAAGAACTGTAGCCCCAAATGCAAATATTTTAAATTGTGTTTTTTCTTGTATTTATTTTCACATTTTTTACGTTTGGCGGCAGCACATGCGCTCCTGTTAGACGAGTCGCCTGCCCAGCCTGGCCTGGCCTTTCATCAACGTCACGGCAATATTTTCGTTCTCGTTCGCGTAGTCGTCATCGTCATCGTCTCATTTTCGGCACACACCTTGCTCTTAGCTTTCGGTGTGTACGTGTACGTGTACGTGTGGCCGCCTGCCTGTGTGTGTGTGTGTGAGGATATGCTCTCATCGTGGCTGGCTTGGTGTGCAAGTTTTTTGAGCGCAGTTAGGTGCTCACACACACACACGCACACACGCACACAGATAGAGACACAGCTTCGTGTCGTTCGTTAGTTCTCGTGTATATCTCTGCCTTTCCTTTGCTTCTTTTTTTACTTTTGCTGCTGCTGCTACTGCGACGTCTGCTGCTGCTGCTGCACGTCTTTAGGTAAATACAAATGAGACCGCTGCCGAGTGGCTCCACCTCAGTGGCTCAGCTGGCGCGACAGAGAGCGGAGAGCGGAGAGCAGCAGGTGCGCTGCTTTGGCTAACCCGGCCAGCCAGTGGCTGCCTGGCCTGGAAGGTGTGTCTCTGTGTGCGGCTGTTGCTCTCAGCGCTGTAGGTGCGCGACGGGGACGTGATTTATGCCAGCCAATGGTTGCGTCTCTGCCGCCGGAGAGGTAGGTGTGACATTAAGCCACGACCGTTAGTTGGCTATTCGGCTAACAAAGCGCTGCAGCGTTCACCTTCTGCCACGTGCGCTTCAAAATGGCGACGCACGCACCTATGGGCGTTGAGCTGGCCCCCTCCTCCGTCCGCCCCCAGCTCGGCTGGAGGAAACTTTTCTAATTAGCCAACGCTGCAAATTGGCAGAGGAGCCGGCAGAGCCGACAGAACTCTAGACTGTATGAAATAGGCGGCAAAAAAGTTTCGCCTTTTTATGGATTTTTTGTGGGCCTCAGTTGCTCCGTTTCTCCGTTTCTCCATTTCTCAGTTTCTCATTTGGGCTGTGCGCCTCGGACGTTGCCAGCTGGCTTCACTGTTCGCTTCTGGCTTTCTTTTGCTTTTGCTTTTCTTGTTGCTGTTGCTGTTGTTGTTGTTGTTGTTGTTGCCGTTGTTGTGGTGTCAGTGTCCTCGTTAGGAGATTCTTGCTTGTGCGCAGCGCATTTTCTTTTGTTGCAAATAAAATCGATAACATTTTATGGCAATTTAATATGACCTTCATGGCATAGATACTCGCATACAGATGCTGCAGTATACATATAGATATACATAAATATATACACACATTTTCATATATACATATCTTAGATACCATCATTTTCATTGAATTTTCATTTCCTTGCCTGAGTTTTCTTTTGTTTTTCTTATTTGGTCATCGTGTAGGCGGTTTTTGTGCACATAAATACGGCGATATTTGGCTTGCAATTCTGACGTTTAGCGCAAGGGCAAAAAGTTTTGCACTCGCCTCTCAACAGGTCCCCTAATGGACGATACTTGGCTTTCGCCTTGCACTTTTGCTAAGGTCAGCGATTTGACATTGAGCTCGACACGCGAGACTGTCAATGAACTCCCCTTTATACATTTGCACCATTCGAAAAAAGTTTTCCAATTCGAGGCGCACAATCCTGTTGAATCAGTTTCGAGTTTCTAGTTTCGAGTGATGCAGCAGCAAAACTGGTGTAAATTTAATGAAAAAAGAATTCTTTATTTAATTTCATAGAATCTTCGGTATTTTTACTAGAGTGAACTATTAAATCTCTTTCTGTTATGTTGTAGTCAAAGGAAAATAAGATAAGCTCAGAATCAATTGTCATGTTATAATATAATATATTATATCTGTATTATAGAACTATAGCTCTATCATAGAATATAGAATATTGATATTCTGAGATCTCGGCGTTCATACGGACAGACGGACGAATGGACGAACGGTCGGACAGGGCTATATCGACTCAGCTCGTCGTGCTGATCAAGAATATATATACTTTATGGGGTCTGCGATGATTCCTTCTGCCCGTTACATACTTTTCAGAAAAACATTATGCCCCGACTTCCCATTTTCAATGGGTTCAGGGTACACAAATAATAATAAAATAAAGCGCAATGTGTGTCAATCTTCTTCAAGCAGCTAAGTTCTGGCTGCGACGGAAAAAAAAAAACGAAAATAAACATTGCTGAAAAGCGAATTATTTGTGGAGTGTGCAGATATACAAAAATACTAAACCTAACCCAGTTGGATGTTCCTTTTCTATCGTCGTAGACTAGTAAATATTATTGCTTTAGACAGCTGTTCATATTTATTCAAAAAATGTATACCGTATGCGTTTAGTAAGCCGCCGAAATGATGCTCTTAGCCATCTTTTAGACCTAACATCATGAAACTATTCACCTTAAATTAATCGGAACGATCCGCATTGGATGATTCGCTTGATTCTTGTTCACGACATCAAAAATAAAAGAATTACAAGATGTCACCCATTAAACAATAATTATTGCGGAATTTGCGTAATAAGCCCATTCGAATACGAGTTCTACTTCGTAAATGCGATTAAGGAACACATTGATCAAACTTTTTATGTCTGACTGTTTGATTGTTTTCACAGTTAAACAAATATTTAAATATTTTTGTTTGTTTGTTTTTTTTTTTTTTTTTTGGTTTCTTTTTTTTTTCAATTTGTCTTATATATAACAATAAGCAAATGTATTAGAAATAATTAACAATAACCGGATGTCTTTAGAATATTTTGCATTTGTTGTCACAGATGGTAAATGCTTCAATACACGAAAACAAACACGAAAGTACAAATTTGCAAGCTCCAAATTTGTATAAATTGAACTCCACCGGCCACAATTTGGCATTCGAAACGAACTCCCCGATACTGAGATGAGAATACTAACGGTTATCTTGGGCTGTGCCTTCTTGGTCATTTGCCTGATTCCAGAGGCTCCCGCTACGGGAACAGCAGCAGCCGATCCACCCCCCGAAGCAGCCGCTCCGGACGCAGCAGCCACTCCGGACGCAGCAGCCACTCCGGACGCAGCAGCCACTCCGGCCGCAGGATCCGAAACAACTGTCGCCAGTACCGATGCTGAGACGACTGCTAGTTCAGCGCAGGTTCAACTGGTTCGACTGCGGACTCGCTTGCGCCGCATAAGGGCGCGTCAAAGAAGGGCCGAACGCAGAGCGAGGAATCTCCAAAGGCGCCTGCTCGCCCAAAGGAGAAGGGCTCAAGCGATGCGAAGAAGGAACCGGAACAGAGGTGGAAACAGAATCAGAGTACCCAGAGTCGCCAATCGGGGTTAAGCTGAACCATTAACTTGCTGTTTATCTCTTCAGATAATGAATTCAATTAACTTGATTAATAAAGAACATATGCATACCAAATTTCAGCTCTCTAGCTCTTATTACTTCTGAGATCTAGGCGTTCATACGGACGGACGGACATACGGACATATATCGATATATCGTGCACTTTGTGGGGTCTGCGATGATTCCTTCTGCCTGTTACATACTTTTCACAAAACCATTATACCCTGATTTCGCATTTCCAATGGGTTCAGGGTTATAGCCTGAAAATTGAAGCTACTCATGTAAAATACATTATTAATAAAATACTTGGGCAACGCTATCTCAGACAGCTCTCTAGGGTTGTCCAAAATTTTTAAAATATCTTATCATATTTATGATATTTAAAGTTTTGAAAAAGTACTAAAATGATATTTGATACTCAACTTTAAAAAAATCTATATATTAGCATTTTTCGAGTTTTTTTTTTTTTTAACTTTTTGAAAACGTTTTTCCCACAATAAATTTGATATGATCGTGATATGATCATCCGACATACGACTTTGTGAGTCGCTAACACCACATTTTATTTCCGACGCAAGTCGCTCCAAAGGCACTGCGCTACCAGGGGTGGTTAGGCACTGACTTCATGTATTTTTCTCAGCTTAATGTTTTTATCTGAAAACAAAAATAAATATTTGGCAATGATTTATACTAAATAATTATACTAAATAGCTAAGCAGCCGAAATGAATACTTGCCTTGGGCCGGCCAGGCTTTTAAATTGCGGCGCACATGTTTTGAGAAGGTGTGCTAGACGTACTCTCTCCACGCACCGGACGGGCATGTTGTCTCTGCAAATCGTAAAGACATTTGCTTCTTATATATCCCTTGTCTTTTGTCCATTTTTGTAATGAAGAAAAGTTAATAAAAACCAGATTACACATTTCTTCTTACTTACCTTTGAAAGATTCAGCGTTTCTGAAAGATTGTTGAATTTTTTGGTTTTCATCAGAGTTCATCAAACCCTAATTATTTTGGCAAACGAATAGAATTTTAGAATCATAAATTGCGAAACTATCCAAAGGAAAATCAATTGTGGTGTATTCCGAGAAAGCACACATAGAAATGTGACGGTACCTTAAATGAGGTTTAAGTACTTACCTTTTTTTGGTTGCACTTTAGAAAAGCTGTCCTATTTTTAAAGTCCTCATAATTCGTTTTCAACATATTCAATTTATTTTGCTTTTGCGCTTTTTCATTTATCACAAAACTAAAAAATAAAAGAAATCACAAAAAATATTTTATATTTGGGCAAAAAAAAAAAAAAACGATATAAATATAATTCTTAGGGAAAAAAAAAAAAAAAAAAAAAAAAATAAAATTTTTAAAAAAAAAAAAAAAAAAAAAAAAACGATATATTAGTATTTCGATATATTTTCGACAGCCCTACTGCTCTCTTCAAATTATTAATTATCTAAGATTTGTTAATAAGCGGAAGCTTTCGAAAGTGACTAAAAGTATGCAAACTTATAAATAAAATGAATGAGCCAACTATTAATAATAAACAAAAAATAAAAAAACTTTTATACGTGTTTTTTAATGAATGTTTCGTCATTTTCAATTTTCGTGTACAAAGATGCGTGAATTTTTATTTTATTATTACTTGATAAATACTTTGATCTGATATAGCCTTCAACAAATTCACTTAAGAGTTACGCCCATTAAAGTAACATTTTTAGTCGTTTGACTTTAACTTCTCAGCCTTGAAATCTGGACTGGAGTCATAACTCATATGAGTAGTTCGAGTAAATGTTGCTCAGAGTTTCGAGAAGGCATGGCTGAGAGTCTCTAATAGCACACTTAACCCATTCCCAAATGCCACTCAGCTGCCCCTTACTCCCCTTCCCTCCCCCTCACTCTTTCACTCTGTTTCCCTGTTTCTCTGGTCAGTGCTTGAACAATAACTCAAAGCATTAGTCGCTTGAGAAATTGTCTGTTTACCTTGTTGGGCTTTGGCTGGTTGGCAGTGCAGTTGCCGTTGCCAAATGGCACTCAAAGTGCGCCAAATATGAAAAATGAGACGCAGGAAGCGAAATTACAAACTGCGCGCCAGCCGAGGCGAAGGCGCTGCTGAGGGCAGCTTCCTGATATCCTTGGTGCACCTACAGACATGGCCGCAACAAAAGCAAATGAAAACTTGAAGTAATAATTGCGCAGTCCCAGTTCGGTCTAAGCAGACCCGGATCCCAGGCCCAAGACGGCGTCAGCAGCGCCGCGGGGCCTGAGGCCAGGGCTACACATTTTCATTTGGTCATGTCCGGTCGTCATCATCATCGTCGTCGTCGTTGTCGTCGCCCCGCAATGTTTGTCCAGACGACCCCAAGTACTACAAACACACACACACACAGCTGCTGCTGCTTTTCTTCTTTCATTCTTTGGCTTGCGCTCTGTCAACGGCAAATGTTGCCAGCGCGTCGCGCTGACCGCTGACCGCTGTCCAGTTGGGGACACCTCGTCTAAGTGGGCTTCATCAGTTGCGCTTCGCTGAGCTCGGGCAGCGTCATAATCGTTGTCGTCTTTTATTTTCGTTGCGTTTTTTGCCCTTTTGCTTTTTGCGGTTTTTATTTTTTGGGGTCAAAGTTCAGCCACGTCTGCTTATTTATCTTTAAGATTCTAGCCACACACACACACACACACACACATGCGCACACATTTTGCACAGGTTTTTGTCACCAGAGCCCCTGAGTTATGAGCCCCAACAATGCGTCGCCGCATTGCCAGCCCAGCCACACTGCGTTTTTGTCCATGTCCACTCTACGGTTGCCATTTGCAGCGCCTCAACTCAACTCGACTGGACTGAAGTCGACTTGCTGCCAAGTGTCTCTGTGTGTGTCGCACGTGGCTTACGGCCTTAAGTGGAAACTGTAGTTTTTCTTACTTAACCGTGCCACACATACGACGCAGCGTCGGCCACATCATAAAGATTTGTGTCTGCGCTCTTGTGCCATAAGTCAAGTGCCGGTCGCAGTTCACGGAGCTCGCATTCGGTCGGGTTCAGGTTGGGGCCAAGCTCAGCTGGGCAGCTTCAGTGCGCGCTGCGCCTTAATTAAGAATGCGTATTAAACAATTACGGTGACCAGCTCGAAAAGACTTTGCCATTTGCAGCGGCATTAATTCAATTTGTCACACTTTACGAGTGCCCAACTTTTACTCCAGCTCCGGCTCCTGCTCGAGTCTCTGAGCTTCACAGCTTTACACTTTAGCCACAAAAAGTGGAGCAGCTGGCCAAGTGGTTGGCCGTCCTGTGGCATCCAATGCCATTTTCAATTTGACTATGCCGGAAGTTACCTGCTGGCGCCAGCCTCATGCTAACACACACACACACAGTAAGAGCAGGAGTAGCAGGAGTAGCACCACCAGCAGCTGGGCTGGCACTGAAGTCATTTCCTGTGCTGAGTCTGGCTGCCCTGCTGTCCAGTGGTTTTAAGTGTCCCATGTGGCCAGCAGGCACTAGAACTAGATTAAATTGGCATCTTTTGTTGTGGAGTGTCGAAGTGACTTTGTTTTCACATATGAGACACAGAGTAAGAGAGAGAGAGAGAGAGAGCGAGAGAGCGAGCAAATTAAAACTTGACTCATATGTGTGTGTGTTTGTGAGATACTCTACTCTCCTTCCACTGTTGCTACTCCTGCTGCTCCTGCTTTTACTGTGTGTGTGTGTGTGCTTGTTTGTTTTAGCTAAAGTCCTTGGGGGCATTCTAGCAGCCAGCTGAATGTTGGCGCACAAGCTGCCTTGTGTTTGCCGAACATTTTTAAAGCCTCTCTCGGTGATTCTCAGGCGACAGAGCTTGAGTATAACATTAAAATGTAACTAACATCTTTTGGTGTTTTAATAATATGCTCGTATGTGGTGTAGGCATCTCAAGGTCACTTGCGTTGCATCTGTTGTGGGCGTGGCTAAGGAGGTGGCAATCTTGAAACATGGCAAACCTATTGTTGTATCTATAGATTCATAAGAAATTAAATGGATGAGGCAAATCGGACAGGAGCAAGCATTTGTTGGGTTTTTTAACAGATATTTTCAAGATTTTCTACTGATTTGCTGTTCATTTATTTTACATAGAGATCTATATATGAATGATTATATCTGACTCCAAATCAGCTCTTTTAAGCCCGATAAAATCGTGCATATAATTAAATCTCTACATATGGATGACTTGATCGGACTTCATGTCAGAACTCTTCTAGTTCCATGTGGAGTAAGTAGTATTTTAAAAATGCATAACCTACATATAAGTATATACGATCAAATTTAATAAAAAATTATGGATTATTTAGTCAGAAAACTTCCTCTTTAAATAAACCATAGTTGATTTTTGCTTGTTTGGTTACTTGGTTTGGTTGCTGCAAACGCGCCCCTCTACGCGCTTCTCATGTCAGCCAGGCCCATTCATCAGCTGTTTTAATTGATTGCCGGCATTTCGTGTCGCTTTGCTGCCTTCGGCATTTTGGCCGCTTGCACAAATCGGCGATTAATTAAATATTTACAAGCTCAATTGGGCGGCAATGAATGCTAATTAATTTGTTGTTTTAAGCTGAAAGGCGGCTGCCTCTTATCTTTACGCTTGACGTGAGCTCTGCGCTGGATTTCGATTGATTATGGCTGATGGCAGCTGAAGCTGAAGCTGAAGCTGAAGCCAGGCAGAGCTGAGCAGAGCTGTCCCAGTCAAGTGAGTGAGAGAGAAAATCAACCCTTTGAGCCTGAGACGGACTGAGGCTGGACACTGATGCCAGGCACACTTCCGCATCGTTGCGATGCTTTTGGGTCTTGGCATGTCTAATTGAAAAACTTTGCTCGGCTGCAATGTTGCCAAAGTAAAACTGAAGCAACTGAATAAGTGCAAATTGCCAAAACTCAAATACAAACTGACACACACACACTGGGACACTCTGTCGAATAGTTATCAAACACACATGAAACAATTCAATAAATGTAACTAGATATGTTTTGTCAAGTTACAAAAGATTGTTGCTGCTGCATTCGAAATGCGGTTAATTTTCTTGAAAGTTTCCGCCAAGTGCCAAATGGAACTTGATGCCAAGTTTACAGCTGCGGCTGTACTCCGACTCCGGCCGGACTGCTGTGTGTGCTCCGGTTAATGCAATGTCCTCTCCGAGCTACACTCTATCTCTAGGCAATCTCTGATGGCGCATGGCACGCATTACATTTGATATTCTGGCTACTTTCAATTTCTTTCGGGCCAAGATTTTTAATTGCTCGATACGTTTCGCATATGAATTGTGGCCAGACGAAACAAACAAGTTAATTAAACGTTTCCGGCCAAAACTTTTTGCATGTTATCTCTCCGCTGGCATCGTGCCACTCCTCCCTCGGTCAGCCCCACTCCCCCACCTCCGCATATTCGGCTGGTGAATGGCGCTTTTAATTACACAGATTTGTATGCCATTCACTTTCGGCCCGAATTTGTCTTGTATTACACGCATTTGCGGCCGGGGCGCACACTCGGCCGCTCAGTTTTGTATATGTAAATTTATTATTTATTAACATTAATTATGTTGGCCAGTGTGCGAGTGGTAATTGCAGACGCCGTCATCTAGCTTGCCCACTGTCGTCAAATTTCATCTGGCTGGCTATCTGGCTAGCTGGCTGACTTTGCTGATGTCAGCGCTCCAATTAACTGGCAATTTGTATGGCTCATGGAATACATGATGATATAGGATATCCCATATAGCTGACCTCGTAAGTGAGAGAAATATCAGGGGATAAGGTAACAGTAGTTCCTGGACTCATGACTAACTCAGGGTTTTCTCTATCATTCAAATTTTCTATTATCCAATATAATATATTTATATATTATATATTTATAGTAATCAATATTAGTATTAATAAAAAAAACCTTTATTTATTTAAAATTCGCGAATTCTCCGCCTTTGCCATACCTCCTCCATTTGCTTTCGCGAATAATATATAAACAAGTAAGACGGCTCTAGTCGAGACTGCTCGACTAGGAAATACCCTGAACCCTCCAAGCTGATATTCTTATCGCTCTGCACTTCTTTTATGCACGCACATATACATACATATGCATCCACCCTCACGCGCCCCCGCTCTGCTAGCTGCGCAGTAAGCAGCGACTGAGAATTTATTTGTTGAATAACTTCTTTTGTTGTATGTCTACATCGTATGGTCGTACTGCGTATGGTATACACGTATATGCACACAAAACTGCAGTTCTCTAGCTTTTGTATATTCTGAGATCGACGAACTCATACTGACGGACGGACGGATAGACGGACAGACGGACAGACGGACAGACGGACATGGCTATATCGACTCGGCTCGTCGTGCTGATCAAGAATATATATACTTTATGGGGTCTGCGATAATTTCTTCTGCCCATTTCATACTTTTCACAAAACCATTATACCCTGATTCCCCATTTTCAATGATAATGATAAAATAAAGCGCAATGTGCGTCAATCTTCTTCAAACAGCTAAGTTCGAAGGAAAAACCGCGCACTACACTCGTAAATATTATTGCTTTAGCCAGCTGTTCATATATTTATTCAAAAAATGTATACCGTATGCGTTTAGTAAGCCGCCGAAATGATGCTCTTAATCATCTTTCAGACCTAACATAATGAAACTATTCACCTGAAGTTAATCGGAACAATCCGCATCGAATGATTCGCTTGATTCTTGTTTACGACATCAAAAATAAGAGAATTACAAGATGTCACCCATTAAATAATAATTATTGCGGAATTTGCTTAATAAACCCATTCGAATACGAGTTCTACTTCGTATATTATTATTAAGGAACACATTGATAAAGTTATTTGTATCTGACTGATTGATTGTTTTCACTGTTAAGTATACGAATTCATTAAACAGACATTTGAATATTTGACAATGTTTTGCATTTGTTGTCACAGATGGTAAATGCTTCAATTCACGCAAAACAAACACGAAAGTACAAATTCGCAAACTCCAAATCTGTATAAATTGGACGCCACCTGCCACAATTTGGCATTCGAAACGAACTTCGCGATATCGAGATGAGAATACTAACGCTTATTCTGGGCTGTGCCTTCTTGGCCATTTGCCTGATTCCAACGGATATTAGCTGCGAATCGACGGCCGCTCCGGGAGGATCGACGGCCGCTCCGGGAGGATCGACGGCCGCTCCGGGAGGATCGACGGCCGCTCCGGGAGGAGCGACATCCGCTCCTGGAGGTGCAGGAGCTACAACTGTCTCCAATTCCGGCTCTGAGACGACTACTAGTGCAGCGGAGGCTCAAGTGGCTCGACTGCAGGCTCGCTTGCGCCGCATGTTGAGGAATCAAAGAAGGGCCCAACGCAGAAGGAGGAATCGCCGAAGGCGCCTGCTCGCCCAAAGGAGAAGGGCTCAATTGATGCGAAGGAGAAGAAACCGGAACAGAGGTGCAAACAGGGGCAGACCATTCGGAAATCAGGGTTAAGCTGAACCATTAACATGCAGGCATATATAAAAAAAAAAAAAAAAAAAAATTATAATAATAAAGAAATAAATATGAAAACTGATTATTTTTCACAAGATAAAAATTTGTCCGATCCGTCCACTAGGGGCGTGGCAAATCGGACCTGAAGATATAGTGATTTTTGAAATTCTGCAATATTTTGGACACTATTGATGCCAGACCCTCAAATTTTGTATATATACTTGGGCTGACCAACCCAGACCAAAAAGCTTCGGAATATGTGAATGAGTATTTCGCAGTCGCTAACACCCGACTACAACTTTCTTACTTGCTTTAAACTGCGCTATAGAGCTAAGGACAGAAGCTGCTGGAAATGAAAATAATTTTAAAAAGAAATTAACAAAAAAAAAAAAAAATTAAGCAAATACAAATTGAAGCTACTCATATAAATATATACATATATACATTTTATTATTCTTGTGCTATATACAAAAACCGAAACTCTATAAAATGCGTCTCAATATATATTTAAAATTTGGAGACTTTAGCTTTAAAGATGTAGGAGATATAATTTTAGAGCTGCTTTTCGATAGGATTACTATCGTAAACAAAATAACGGGATGAGTGATAAACTCGATATGCGATTAAATTCTCATAGTCTTGATTTACCCTATTTAATCTTTAAATTCAATAATCTTTAAATTTAATAACTTAAATAGCATCAACTTATTCCCAATTCATCCTGCTTGGACTCCTCCCACTTTGATTGCGCTCAAAAGTAGGCAACGAATATCGCCAGCTCGTCTCCTTGCTGTGTCTTTAAACACATTGAGCTAGCAGTTGCGTAGTCAGTGAGCATTTAATAGTTTTACATGCAATTAACACTTAAAGCCAATTGACACACGCACACGGGCATATAAACTGTGTGTGTGTGTGAGTGTGAGTGTGTGCGTGTGTGTGTTTAGCTGCTGTTGGCACTTGTCGTAGTACGTGTTAATAAAACTAATTTTATTAGCTAACTAGTGTAAGTAGCGGTTTCCACACGTTGTTTGTCTATGGCAGGCATTCACTTGTGTGTGTGTGAGTGGGTGTATGTGTCTCTGTGTGTGTGTTGCCTAAAACAACAAAACAGAGCACACGTTTGGCATTAATTTAATCCTTCCGCAAAATAAAGTGATACCGCCAGCCACTAACAAGGCAAACACATTATATATTTATGCATACATCAGCACACACACACACATACACACATGTGTATATTCACTCAATGAATTAGCTGTCTGTCGCGTTTGTGTGTTTGCATATGTGTGAGTCTTTTAATTGCTGTCGTCAAAGGCTGAGGTAAGAATAATTGCAAGATTGGGGATAATGTGTCAGGCTGAGTGCTGAATGAGCTAGCTAGCTGCAAGCTGATTACATCAAAAGCCAAGCTCACAAGACACACACACACACACACACACACACACACGTACAGATAGCGACTCATTCACACTTTGAAGTGTCAACGGCGTATGGGAATGGGAAAACGCAACCACGTTATCCATCAAGACATCTTTCACTTTTGTCAGCGAAACAACAATGGCCTCTTAATTACGTGTGTGTCTCTTACTTTGTCTGTCTGTTTGTCAGTATGTGTGCGTACGGGTGTGTGTGTGTGTGCCTTGTGAGTGTTTGTCTAGGGCGCCCACAGTCTGATGTTTGCCTGACACTTTGCCTTTGCCACTCGCGCCACTTGTTGGCCAAGTTTCTCATCGAGTTGGGCAACGGCTTTGAGTTGACTTTGCTTTGGCCATAATTGGAGCAGCATTTCTTTTGGCATTGAAGCATATTGCTGAAGTGCTGCCTGCAGGCCATTGCGCTGTAGACCAACAGGATGTTAATTTCAATTTAAATGCTGGCTAGCCATGCTGTGTAGCTGCCTGTGTCCAATTGTCACATACGACGTCCTTAGCTGGCAGCGCTTTGCCCGGTTCCATTGTTGCCATCGACTTCGTTTGCTCAGCAGATGTCTCAAGGAGCAGCAGCAACTGTTCAACTGCTCAACTGGTAAACAGCCTTTGGGCACTTGCGGTCAGTGAGCTAACCTTTGACCGCAAAGGCAGTGCCAGTCCTCTAGCTGGGCTGCATTTCCGCCTTTCGATGCGCACTTTAATTAGATTCCCCCCTCTCCGCGGCAGGCCCAGCGGCCAATCGTAGTCATACTTTGATAACTTCAAATGAACTCATTCACTCATACATAATTGAGTAATATAGCCTTTAATTATAAACATGCAACAAGCAGTAACAATTCTCTGCATGCTAAAAGAAATCTTTTATATGAAATATGTAGATGTTTGAAAGTTTCGTGCGGATCCAAGTTTGACTTCAGTTTTTACTACTTCTTCACCTATGCCTAGATAATTAAATTAATATTTTTATCATTTATCTATAGAATTTTGTACCATATATTAGTATTTACATACATTTTTTAACAAATAAGTATATGAAATTTTATATTAGTTTTCAAAATATTTATATTAGTATTTAAAATAAATTTATATACAAATAAATATATAAAATTTCATAAATTAATTTATCATTAAAAAATTCTGCATTTTTGCTTTAATTTTTAATTTTAATTAATTTATATAAATATAATTTATTTACTTAAGAGTCCCACATATTCTTGTAAATTTATATGTGAAATAAATGGAAATATTTCTTTAACAGATTATATGCCAACAGTTCAAGGCCTTTCATTTCAGTTTCACTTACTATAAGGCAGTAGAATATAGTATAACTGTAAATAACAGATTTGAGCTCTAGTAGCTGTTCATTTGGCTAATTAAAATGGTATGAACAAACAAGCGCCAACACACTTTTGCGCACATGGCAAACAAAGATATAAGAAGCAGAAAAATGCAGAGTCAATTAGTGAATTATCGGCGGAGAATGAGTTGCTGCCGTGCCGGTTGTTTTCCCAGCTGCCTTCGCCCGCTCATAATTCATATATCGAACGGGCAAATCTTGAACGAACGCCGGAAATCACGTACTAACGGAAAAGTTGCCACGTTGCGTGTTGGATTTTAGCATTATTGTCCTTTAAGCTAAGACAGCATGAGTATCAGCAGCAGCAGCAGCGGCTTCCACTTCCCCTTCCCCGCTCCCCCTTTCATCGACCACAACAGCTAATTAACGTTAATTTATTAAATCAGTGTGTAAGTAAAGGCATGCAGCAGGAGAGGGAGGAGTCGGCTGACTGGCTGCTTGGGTTAGCGGCGGCTGCTGCTGCTGCTGCTGGCAGAGATAAAAGTTTCACACGACTTACTCAGACTGCGGCCGGGGCTCAGGCTTATGGGGTACGCTTTTCTTAGCTGGAAAAGCATGAAAACCACACGCAGCAATTATTAATTCAATTATTTTAGCGCAAACAGCACCTAAGACGTTGCGCCCAAGAACAGACCAGACCAGACCAGGCCAGACCAGGCCGGGCTAGAGTGAAACTCGGGCAAAGACATAAATGCGTTGGTCTTAGTGTGGGCGTGGCAGTGTAGCAGAAAAGAGAAAACAAAAAATGTGAAGCTGTCTTTGAGTGCGCTTTGCTGAAATAGAGCAGCACAAACACAATTAAGACAGCGAGGACGTCAAGAAAGAGCATAGCAGAGTAGCTGCTCCGGCAAGGGCATGCGAAATTTAATTAGCTACATTCCACACACACACAGAGAGAGAGAGAGAGAGAGACGCGTGTGCCGCTTAGCCAAAGGGAAGGCGAATGTGAGCAACCACCTGCTTAGGTGGAGCTGCCCAGTGGTCGCCCTAGCGGTCGGCGTTGTCGCTGTCGCCGCCGGACATGCAAATTAATAACAGGCTTCCGTTTCCGGTCAAAAATGAGCGACGAAACGAGCGCAACTACAGCTAAAATAATAACATTTAAATACGATCGCAAGTCGTACTTGGAATACTCTAACCGAAGGCTGTGCAGAGAATGTAAAAAATATATAATATATAATTTATTAATATTATGTATTTTTTTTATATTTTATAATATTAATTTAATATTGTATAATACATATTTTTAATGTTGTATAATATATTTTTATATCCTGAACCCATTGAAAATCATTTAAAATGTTATTGCAATTTATATAAAATATTTAATATACATATTATATTTTTAATATGAAACAATTGTATTTATTCAAATTACATTACATATCTGCAAGTCTACATATGTACATATGTATATGCATGTATACATATATATATAGATTGTATCATAACAGCTATATCATAGCTAATGCTCGATATCTAACCAACTTTACTTGTAATACACTTTCCCTCCCAAAGCCCGCTTTAATAACAATCATAATGAGAGCCGTGGCCCAGGCAAAAATGAATATAAAAAATAGAAGAGAAAATTGTAAAGGGAACATATCCGCAGCGACAAAACGTGTTCGTAACAACTTCCGTGGCGGAATGTGACGCCGTGTGTGCACTATGTAAATGCGTGGAAAGTAGGTAAAATGCAAAAGTTTGCAACTTAAAGTCACCTGCGCTGGTTCCCAGAGCTCCGCACAGCGGCAGTTGAAACAAAAGTTTATGGGCAGCGCGAGGGGTGGACGGTGGGTGAACGGCGGGTGGGTGATGTCCCTTTTGTTTCAATTCACGGCAATTGCAAGTCAGCTCATCAGGCATCAGGTATAATTTGGCCAGGGACTATTTCATTTTACGGCCAAAGTGGCGCATTTGCATAAAGTTTTATTTTCTTTGACCCGCACTTGGGGATTTCCATTTGTCGCAGTCGCCAATTTCCATTTCATGTTTCCTTTTGCTACTTCAGCTACTTTGTCTACGACGTCTATGAAGTGATTTCCGTTTGCTTTGTTTCTTGTTCTGCTTGGTCTTTCTCTTTCTCTTTCTTTTTCTCATCTTTTTTGCAGCTATTGAATTTCAATATCCTCCGGCTGGCTCAGCGGGGTCAGTGCTTTGTTTAAAGCTGCGGCCATATCCATATCCCGGCTCGAATGATATGCTGTGCACGCTAATACCGTTAGAGCTGTTTACACACCGTCACAGCGGCACACGTCATACGTTACGCCTCCCCCCGCTCACAAGCATGTACGTACGCCCCCTTTCACACACATGCACGCAATACCAATAAAAGGTAATTTGAAAATCAAACACTTGCGGAGCCCCCCTCAAAAAGAGAGAAATCTGCTGAAGTGCAAACGGGAGATTTGGCTATCGTCGTCGTCGTCGTCGTCGTCGATTCGCCGTCTCACAGCAAATCCTTTCAATTGCTGCAATTTACAGGATAAATAGGATCAAAATCGAATTTAAATGGCAAACAAATTTTTCGTGATTTTGATTTTGTTGACAGAACTTTTCACTTATGTTGCAAAATAAGCAGATTATGTGATGACGGCGAAGGCGACGGCGACGGCGACGCACAGTGGGGCCTTTGCTCATTTTGCGTTGTAATTGTAATCGTAATTTTGAGCAAAGATATTTCAAAAATCATTCAACATAAAATTCTGTTAGCTTTAAAATTAATCAAACTTCAAAATGGGATTTTAGTCAAAGAAAAAATAAAAGAAGAGAAGAATATTTTTGTATAAAAAAGTGCACTTTGTATTAAATATATTTTTCTTATTTACTATATTTAAATTATTATTCTTTTCTTTCTTTTTTTTAGTTTTCTTGGTCGCTATCAATATCTAATAAACTTAAAGAAGTATTATTGACCACAGCATTTGGAGGCGCAACTTCTTTTTTGGCAGATGAAATTTTCTTGTAGCCGGGAAGAATGTCTACATTATGCTGTAGTAAAGCGCTGCGTAGAACGGAATACTTTTCCTTGGATAGCCCCAAATCCATGAACAACGCTAAGGCTTCGTCTGGAGTAAACTTTTTTGGAAGTGTATCCGGTTGCGTTGAAATACTCCTCGTAATCCTTTCTAGTGTTAGGGGACTTGCGTTCAGTACTACTTTCGTGATTTCCGATCTGCCTTTTTCCTTGAGTTTTGCATATTTCATAGATAGTGCCTCTGACAGATGTTCCTTTGACAAGGCTTTAGCAACTTCTCCAAGTTTCCTTTTCCTTGTATATGTTGAGCATTCCTGTAGAGTTTTAATCGGTCTGCCTCTATTTGCCGATGTACTTGGAATGTCATCATTGTCCAGTTCATGGCTTTCAAAGTCTGTTGATGCACGAAGCCAATCCACATTTTTTCTTTCGAAGCGGCTTCGTGTCCGTTTACACACTTTCCACTTCGCTCGGAGTTTATAATAAAGGTTCGTAACTTTCTGCTCCAGTGATGCATCTCTCAACAACGATGTGCTGCGATGCATACTTAATGCTCTCTTCACTTCCGTCAAAAATAGTTTCGAGTCGTTGCAGTCACGAAACAGATCAAACAAAGTCTGGTTTGACAAAGCCATAGTTCGAGCCGCGAACCAATTTCAAAATATGCACTGAAGTGGCTGCTCTAAAAAAGCCAATGCAGGACTATGCTTCAATAGTGAAATGGAGGTCCTTATATACCAGAATTGGACAGGCTAATGCACTCACACCCACCCCTTTCCTAGACCTAATTCTACCTAAATTGTTGCATAAAATGCATTGGGTAACTGTAATGCAACTAAAAGGTTAACTCCTTGACCTCTTCACATACGAGTACCTAGTTTTCATTAACAAGTGTTCGTTGACAATATTTTATATAAGTTAGAAACAAAAAGGGACAGCAACGGAAATTTTAAAGACAATTTAGAAAAACCCAAATCCTTTCAACAAACGGTCTGCTGCCGTCATTTCTACCTACGTGTTGTTGAAAATACATCAATATATCGATATGTCGATAACTATTCTTAAAACTCATTCTTCATCTTGTGGTTAATTTCCAATTGAATGGCATCAAAAAAAACAAAATCGGTTATTACTTGACTTATTTTTGCCACGCTCTGGCGGCAGAGACCCCACTGTGCGACGGCGACGTCGCTGCCTCTGCTGCTCAGCAGGATAAGCCAACAAGGGTTGCGCCTTGTCTATTGAACACCTACAGTACACGCACACACACACGCACACACTCTCACCGTCTGTACATTTGCATGAAAAACAGTTTCGCGCGTTCTTTTTTATTGAAATGCCTGAAAATATTTCAATTAAATGTTCACATGCACAGCTCAAGACACACGCATTAAATTATCAAAACTAACTGTATATCCACTCACACATATATGTACATACATATATTCATCTGTGTATCTGTTTATGTGGCTTGTATACCTAGCTATATCAATACCCATGCCAAATGTGAACTCATTCGATTTTATTTATTTTTACTCAAATAACTTTGTCGAGCGAAACTTTTGCTGAAGGCAGCTCGGTCGGGCGCCAAGTTTCGACACGAGCCCTTGGAGCCATCTCCTGGCAGCATAAACAAGATTAATTTCACATGTGCCCCATTTGGGTGGTGCTGTTGGAATGCTCAGTTATTACTTTGATTATGTTTATTTTAGTCATGAAATCCTAATGCCAGTTACTTGTGCACTTCTCGTTCATTTAATAAACTCGCAGACGAAGCGCGAAATTATTTTCACTGAATTTTCGCCTCACAATTATTGCTCTTTTGCTCTTCAGAACTTTTCTGTGATTAGCCAAGTGAAAAAACACGAGATTAGGCAAAACTATTCGCAACTTCATTAGTTTGTGCATAGAAATTATTTGGCTGAGGTGAGGCGCTATGCGAAATTCCATTATGAATACATCCAGGCGAATAGAAGCGATAACATTTTTTCAATGTTATCCCAATG
Source organism: Drosophila navojoa (assembly GCF_001654015.2). Next base: position 99,572 of record NW_022046032.1, on the reverse strand, counting down.
TTAACGCTTAAATTGTCTTACAGTGGTGAAATAAATACTTAAAATAGTTTTGAAGGACATTTTTTTGAACTCAATTCGCATTCAATTTTATGAAAATATTTGTTGGCTTTTTATATGCTTGTCTTGAATGACTCCATACCATATAACATATATTGTTTTTAAATCTATAACTAAATACAATAGAATTGCCTTCAAGACATTATAAAACCATCTCTTGGATCCATAATATTTGATAAATGCATATGAAGATCTCTCACTAAATACAATTAAATTGCCCTTAAGATTATCTTATCTCTACACTCTAGTAATGGATTAGATTAATGGCTCCTAGGCATATGCAGCCCACTTCTACTGCCACGCTCATTGCCCCGTTGATTTAAGCATTTTGATTATCTCAAGCGTTTCATACTCTGCACTCCAATTGGCTCGATCACGATCAGACCGCACGCAACATTCAGGCACTCAAGCGGCCGAGGCAATCGGCAGTGCATCTGCCAATTTGGCGGTGCTCCAATAGAGCCGCCAGCCCAGCACCACTAGCACCACCAGCGTCAAAAAGTGAACGCGAAAGCCAACTTAAGTGCTTTTAATTATGTCCACGTTCACTTTAAACCAAATATTGCAAGTTTCCGAAATACGCAAATCACGCTACGGCTGCGTCCACGTCTACGGCGATGCACTGCATCCGTCAGTTGAGCGAGGCGGGCAATTAAGAGTGAGAGAGAGGGAGAGCAAGAGAGTGAGAGAGTGAGACTGGAGCTCTAAATAAAGCGTAACAATTTATGAAATTTTAATTTCTTACACTTAATAACACGCCGAGTTATGGGCGAGCAAGTGCTCCGCGGCGTATAGAGACATCAACGTGAGTTGCCAGCGCAGGTGAAGCAGGCGGGCAAGTGGGGCACCAGTGAAGGCAGCTCCGTCTTCGGCGTGCTGGCAACTTGTGTGGCATCGTGCCGGCAGACGTCAGACGCCGAGCATAATTAGAGACGGTGCGCCAAGGCGGTGCTGCTGCTGCCCCTACTCCTGCTGCTACTCCTGCTGCTGCTGTTGGTGGCTAAATTTGGCATTTGTTGCTGGCAGCATTTGCGATTAATCGCATTTATGATGTGTGAATTAGCTAGCGGCTACGTTGCCCAAGCGAATGTGGATTTTTATTATTTATTAATGGATTTGTTACAAAAGTGGTGCGAGTGGTGCCAGTGGTGCCAGTGGTGCCAGTGGTGCTGTTTGTGCTAGTGGTGTTAGACGTCGGCCGAGTCTGGCTCGTCTAGCTCGAGATCGAGGCGACTCTGCGGCAGTGAGCTGATCGAACTGGACTCCGAGTTGGCCTGGTCGGCCTGGTCGGACTGCCCGTCCTTGTCGTAGGTGAGCGTGCTCATGTCACTGATCATCTGGTCCATCAGCTGCTGCTGCTGCGCCTGGAACTCGGCCTGCAGGCGCTGCTGCTCCTCGGCCTGCTGCGAGACCAGCTGCTGGAAGCGCTGCCGCTGCTGCTGCTCCATCTCGTCCAGCAGCCTGCGCCTGATCAGCTCCGATGTGCTGGACTCGCCACTGGGCGCTGCCCGCGCCTGACTGGCGCTGCTGCTGCTCGACGGCGACGGCGACGTCTTGGGCGTGAGCAGCGTGCCGCAGCTGCTGCTCGATTCGACCTTCCGCGGGGCGGATCGCTTGAGCGTGGCGCGCGGATCGTAGCTGAGCCGCCGCTGAGTGCTGCTGATCCGCGTGCTGCTGTCGCTGCCGCCCTGCTGCTGCACGGCATTGGCGTGCGAGGAGGCGTGTGCCGCGTAGCTCACAGTGCTGCGACCGCGCGGCGTCGGCTTCCCGCTCCTGCTGCTGTTGGTCCACTTGGGCAGCGCGGACTTGCTGGCCGTCCTGCTCCGCTGCTCCGGTGTCGAGTGCTGCTGCTTCACCTGAATCTTGCTGGGCGAGGGGGCCACACTCGACACACGCACATCCGGCGATGCTGCCGCACAAACGGTCGCAGCGCTGCTCACCTCCACTGCTGACGCCTCCGACACCTCCTCCGACGCCGCTGCAGCTCCAGCCGCAGTCGCCGTTGCCGTTGCCGCTGCAGCCGCCTTCTGCTGCACATCGTAATCCTGGGCAACCACAGAGGAGTGATATCGCTTCCACAGCTGCGGATGCAGTCGCTCGCCGTGGGCCGTGATGCTGCCGCAGCCGGACGTCGCAGGCACAGCTCGTGGGCGCAGCACAGGACTCGTGATGGCGCGCTGCAGCAGGTCGCGTTCCCGCTTGTTGATCGACAGGTTCAGCCTCTGCGCGATGCCCAGCAGCTGCCGCACGGTCTGAATTTGGTGTGGCGGACTGCATCTTGGTGGACTCATCTCCGCTGGGTTCGCTGCCATCCCCAGCCGTTGTCGAGGGCTGCATCTAAGGCTTGGCACTGGCTGGCTGGGCGTGGGCTCAGCTGCTTCCAGCGTGGTGCTCAGCACGACGCCACAGACTAAGCTCGGCTCTCTGAGCACTGCCCGCTGTGGCTGGGCCTCCAGGTACTCCTCGCGCACCATATGCTGCCTGGCCGGCAATTTGCTGGACTTGACGAGCTTGATGATGGCATTGCATTTGTTGTCGTAGATCAGCGTCTCGGACTGCTGCAGCTGCTGCTTGAGGCGGCCGACGACAGTCAGCGGCTGCTGCGCCAGCTCCGATTCCGACTCGGTGTTGGTGCTAGCATCCAAGACTGCTGCTGCGCGCCTGGGCTGCAGCACCTGCCCCTTGGCTCCACTGGGCGAGTTTGCCGTCTGGCGTCCCGCTCGTCCGCGCTCCTCTATGGCCATAGCAGCCCGTCGCAGCTGCTGCATCTCCAGGCGACGCTCAGGCGTCATCTGCAGGCGGAAGGTGAAGAGTCATCTGCAGGGCTGCACAGCTGTCTTTAGCACTTACCAGGGGCGGCAGAATGGACTTGCCGTTGATGGTGAAGACGGACTTGAAGCGGCTGCCTTCCTCCTCCTCCTGCTTCGATTGCTGAGCAACCGCCTCGGCCATTTCCATGATGTACTCCATTGCAGGTCAGTTCGATTGCCAATTACCTAGCCAGAATATGTTCACTCGACTTTTGTGAATTTGCCCAACGTATAACTGAAGGTAAGCTGTAAACAAAATTTGACAACTGAAAAAGCGACTTTGATTACAGAAAAAATTAAATGAGCAAGAGCAGGGCTGGTCTCTAGATACCCCTTAAATTTGGGTGTGCGGAAGGGGGAATCTTATTTGATCTCAGCTAATGAATTGATTTATTTAGTTATTAAGGATTAGAATAATTAAATATTCCTTTTAAATCATCTATATTTTATATATATTGAATAAAATATTTTATTAAATTTTTAAAATATTTTCTAAATATGGAGGAGGTTAGTTTCATGCATAGCTGACTAAATGAATAATATTAAATTAATATTTACATCAATTTACTACTCAGAGTACCTCAATGCAGATTCGTCTGTCGCATCAGCTATTCACCTCTAATATACTCCTCAATGAATGCATTCATGTTCACATGTTTACAGGGTATGTGAGCATTCCATTGTTAACTGAGCAGCGCGCATTGGTATGCACTGCACATGGCAGGACGCACTGTACAGGCTGACAAATGTGACGGTCGTCGGCGCTGCTGAAGCGTGCCAGCACAAGGTGCCAGCCGGCAGCAGTGGCCCACTGATGCGTTGCAGCAGTAGCAGCAGCAACAACAACAGCAACAACACACAAATAAAGTCCACTCCATTACCGGCGGGCACTCACTCACACTAACACACGCCCTCTCCCTCTCCCTCTCTCTCTCCATCTCTCCCTTTATATATATATTTCTCTGTGTGTTGTCCTTTGAGACGCCGTCAACGTTTTGTGCACTTCCGACCCAAAACGTAGTATATGTCGGAAATTTGTCTTGCGGGCTGGAGTGCTTGCTCGTAGGTGTGTGATTTGTTTTTTAAATTTCTGCAGCCTTGAAAGAAAAATGAAAAACGCAACGGTGTCTACAGCAGGGGCGGTTGGCGGAAGGAAAACTCGAGTGATGGGAGGGGGAGGGGAGCGCACTGCTGCTGGCCAATTTGTCGCATTGTCCACCCTCTCTCTGAATGGCAACTGGCAACTGGCAGCTGGCAGGACCTGCCGAATTTTCTATTTGTATTTTGGCAATGGAGTCACGTACAATTTCACTTGCATATTTGCCCAATGACATGCGACAATTTTCCACTAAATTTGGCATGTCAAACATATTTGCAGCCAGCAGGCAGGCGGAATGAAAAATAATTCAAATTAATACATTAACTGCGAGGGGGCAGTTGGGAGAGAGGGGGAGTGCCTGTCAGGTAATAAAGCTCATTGTCGTTAACTCACTTTGACATTGCGTGCCAAAGTTGCCAAGGTTTGCGCCTCGTCTGGGCAATTCGCTTGAAGTGGCAATTCGGGAGCGTGCCAAGTGCCTCGATAACAGTTAACAGCCGTCCATGCGCCGTGCGGGAGGGCGGCGGCAGGTGGGGCGGCCACAAAAGGTATTTATCTCATTGAGCAGATTAACTTGTTCTCGTCTTCAAATTAGACATGGGCCGAGGCAGCGACGTGAACCCAAACAAGGTACGTGCCCTGCCGCATTGAGGTGTATTCAAGGGGCGCTTTGTTACTCGACAAATGAAAGAAATTAACATAACAATCGAGTCAGCAAATCTGTGAGATGTGAGAGCTCTGCTTACCTTGATTCGAATTGAGTCTTAGCCTGAGCCTGAACTGCACTGAAGCGGACTTTGCTTGACTGATAAAACCTCTTTTAAATGAAATCTAATTATTTACTCTCATGCGTGCGATATATATCGGCAAATATGTGACAGCGGCCACTAGCTAGCTTTATCGATAAGTTTAGTGCGTCTGCTAGTTAGACGAGCTCTGCTCAATCTGTAATCGCATTTCAATGTATCCATTTTCATTTGATAACCACACTTAACCTCTAAGGCCATCTCTCTCTCTGGTATGGTAATACCCATTCGCTGTCTGCTCGCTGCTCTTTGTCAGGACTAGACGCTCGGTTACAGTTCATAAATTCAGCGAATTATGAGCCGTAACGCTGCGACTCCTGAGCGGAAGCGCGACCATTGCAACGGCCATGGCCAGAAGGCCAGGCAGCCAACAGGTAATAACGGTTGCACGATTGGTTAGCCTGACAGTTATTTTTTGCTTCCACCATTTTTTAGAATTTATAACAGCAAAGCAGGAGAAGGGAATCTGGCAGCCATAAGTCTTGCAGAACACTCTCGTGCTGCCCACCTTGTACGGCATTATAATGTTATGCAATATGTATCTCTCTGTTGGGGCGGGGCGTGGTGGTGCGGCTAGCCACAACAAGTTGCCGTCATAAATTCGGGTTTTGTGTTTACTCAAAGGTCGCCGCATTTCTTTTGTCTACCGCACGGCATTTTATGGCAATTCAAAGTGCTAATGCCCTGTAAGTGGTCGCAAGGCGGGTATACTTGACGAAATAAGTTCTTAAATACATTGAATTGATTTTGAAGTCTATCTATAGATACTTATAGTTGAAGACTGGCGCTTCAAAGTTATTCCATCTGTGTACAATTTATCTAACACTTACAATCTATAGACTTCCCATTCTTCTATCTTGTTTATACATACTTATATTTCCATCTAACCACTATAACATCTACAGACTTTCTATCTTGCCATGTACGGACTTATCATCTATTGACTGTCTATCTATTGGCTTGCTATCTATAGACTTTAGATATCTATAGACTTTCCATCTTTTCATTTCTAGAGCTATCATCTATAAACTTTTTATCTATAGACTTTCCCATACTTCTTTTCCGTAAAGATGTCTTCTTGTTCTTTATATAGACTTTCCATTTACCGAATTTCACACACGCACTTATAGAATTCTTATCTACAGACTTCCCACCTATTGATATTCAATTCATTGGCTGCCCATCTGCCCATCCATCTATAGACTATCCATATATACTTTCAACTTATAGACTTTCCTCCATAATGCACACTTGTTTTCCCTTAGGGAATATAGAATTGCATATATTTCACGAGGAGTACTTTTTAAGCTACATCTATTTACGCCCATTTACAGGGGATTTGCTAGTCGCGTAAGCCTCTTTTGCTGCGGCTGGTTGTCATAATTTTATGCCGCAGACAATATCGTCATTTTATGTTCGAGCAATCGATGAAAGTTTTACGATTCGGGCATTCAGCTCAATGTCGCGTTCGCATTGATTTTGTCAGCAGCTCAAGGTTCAGGCCGTCAAAGACGAATGTCGAGGTTAAAGTGGAACTTGAAGTTGACGTTCAGGCGCGGCAATCGCTTTAATTGAGTTGTTGCTGCTGCTGCTGCTGCTGCGGCTGCTCATGCATATGCAAGACTCAATTAAAAGTGCGCTCAGAAAAACTGTAGACAAACAAACAAAAGACCTGGCCCCCGCTTTTTTTGGGGAGCCAGGCTGATGAGCAGCGCTGCAAGAAGTTGGCAACGTCTGCAACTGACTCGGCGAGCGTCTGCGGTGTTTTGTTGACATTTTGCGGCATGGAAAAAATTAAATTAAAATGCAAATTAGACAGACGTGGGGGACGGGCAGCCAAGACGCCGATGCACAGGCACAGTGACAAATTGTGGTAAGCAAAAATGTTGCGCATTCGCCCGGTGGGACGACCCCGTGACTCTACCGGTGTCACCTACGTCGCCTTTACCTATCGCCTCTGTGTTTTGGCTGGCGACTTTTGCACGCTCCCAATGCTGTTTAAGCTCAAGATGAATGTTGTTTTTCTTTTCTTTCTGTGGCCTTTCGTGGCGGTAAATTATGCAAAGCAGTTACGTAATGCGCTTGTTACAATAATTTAATCTTGTAATCTGTTGCCGCCGTTGCCGTTGCCGTTGCCGTTGCTGTTGCGGCAAGTGCCATAAATAATTCAGCTGCCTGACAGACACTTAACATTGCATCTTCGGTAGCTAGTAGCAGGAGCAGGAGTAGCAGCAGCAGGAGTAGCATCTGTATTACGTCCTCTTCCAGCTGCTCGGTTTATTTTTTGCATTCGTAATTTCAAGGTAAACAAACGACAAACAACTTGCAAGCCAAAACGGAATTCTAATGAGCTGTCTCAAGGTGAATGCCAGATTCCTTTACCTATCAGCCACTGTCAGCCAAATTGACATCTCAGCAGGGCGCGCCCGTTAATTCAATTTCTGAGCTCAAAGAAAAATAAAACCAGCGAAAAGTTTTTAATGCCAGACCAAAGATAAACCAACCCTTTGACAGCGCAAGGGGTTGGCCAAATAACGTAAATATTATTTGTGGTGCGTAATTAGCTGCGAATGCTTTAAAGCGCTGCTTAAAGTGAACTCTCGCTGCCAACGACGGGCCATAAATCAGCAGCAAAGACGCAAATCCACTTCACGCAAATCGCAGACAACATAAAATTTCAATAACGCTCTTAACCCAAATGCTTGTCACCAATCTCTGTACGTGTGCGCGCGTGTGTGTGTGAGTGTGTGTGTCTGTCTGGCATCCTTGGCAAGGTGCACCGGCTGCTGCACAGGCGAAACCAATAACAAACAACAAACGGAAGCAATACACGTTGACACGTCGAACGGATACAAATATGGCGCTGTTAGTTCCGCACCAAGACAAAGCCCGTGGCCTAATGTTACGGAAACTCTATTGAATTGCGATAAAAATCGCGTTTGCCATGCCTTGCCTGGCTCTGTCCTCGTCTACCACACACACACATACATACACACACACATGCACACTCAGTGTGCGCGAGTCGGTAGCTAAGCCATTTTTAAAGCATACTTTGCGGCTTGTCAACAGGCAGCACAATTTATTGAAATGGCGCGCCAAAGAGTTGCAACATTTTGTCACACACTTTCGCTTAGGGTATTGCAAGGTATTGGTTCGATATGCATGCATGAACAGGATATTACAGCTTTGTTTTAAGAGATGACATGTGGAATAATAGCCAAGTGATTCTTGTTTAGTCTAAAATCTTCTCAATTATTCATAGTCAAGGTGGCTGGATAATATTTCATATAATAAATAAATTTTTTGTTTGTACCGGTAATACACTACACTTAATAAAATAAATAAAAAAAAAAAATTAAAAAAAAAAATAAATACCAGGTTTATATAAATTAGAAAAATATTTTTATTATAGTACATCATACACAGTATAATAATATTTAATAGAATTAATAAATATATTTAAACTGTATAGTGGTTTCAATAGGAATAATAGTCAATTTTTAATGTAATATTTGTTAAACTTTTATTTTATTTTATTTTATTTTTTTATGAAGAGAAAACTTCTTAATGCATATAAAATTTAATAGAAGATTTAAGCGTTTTTGACGTATGCAATGCATTGTCAAATATTATTAAATATCAGTAAGTAAATATAAATATTTGAATATTATACGACCTTTATATACAACATTACACAAATTCTAAAGAGTTTCTCTTTTTTCCCTGTCCCTTTTATTTGAAGTAGCAATAAGTGAGTTAGCGCATTCAGAGTTCGGCTCGACATGAGGATCCTTCGCTCCTAGTTTATTGTATGCTTGTGCTGACAACGTTAACGTTACGGTTATTGATTGAGCTTTTTTTTGGTCGAAGTTGGCTGTGGCAGTGTCTTTGCTCGCCAGGCAGAGCCCAGGCACCAGCTGCAGCTGTCGTTTGCTGCCACAGGTTGCGCTCCGTTTGCTCTCCAGCTCAATGGGATCTAGGGTATATTAGATGTTTGTATCAGCTCAAGTAAAGAGATTTCAATATAAATTTGAATAGTCTCGTCTGCTGGTAGAGCTCTCCATAGCAATCCAATATACCCGATTGCTACTACGGCTTGTTCCCTGTTGATTTAGCTGGCATTTATCTCACTTGGCGTCAGTGGCAGTGATCTACCTGTCTGCCACAAGGCTACACTCGCCTCCTGCTCTGCCCCTTGACTCTGTCACTTGCAGCGGCTGCTGAAACGATACACAAATGCCGCATCAATGTGCATTTCATTTAACTTGCCACGCCCCTGTGACTTTTAAGTGTTGCCTGAACACACGCACCACACACGCACACACACACACGCACACACGCACACACGCCAACAGCCGCCCGCACAGCCCTTTGGGCCAGCATTAGAAATTTGAGTGCTGGACATGACAGCTTCTGCATGAGCAACTTTTGCCCCTATGCCAAGAGCCAAAGTCAATGCCCAACTCGGCGTATGTTGTAGGTGTGTGCTATAAGGTATTATCTCTTGTGTGTGCGTGTGTCGTCATGATGTTCTACGCAACCCATTGTTGTTGTTGTTGCTGGTGCTGGTCCAAAGTTTGTGTTTGTGTCATTGTTAAATTTTGCGCTCGAACGATCTGCAACGAATGACATCCGTACGGCAAGTTACTTTTTGATTTACAGTATGCTACTTTTTGTTCATCAAACGCCTGGCTGGTCCTGCCTGCTGCTACGGCTGCTACGGCTGCTGCTGACCCAACTCCTCCTGCCCGCCTGTTTGCTTCAGCTGCTCGAAGGTGCAGCGCAAAGGTTGTCGGCTCTTGCCTGTTGGCTATTGCTTGTTGGTTGTCGGTTGTCGGTTGCCGGCTGGTTGTTAGCTGTCGTTAGCATTTGGTTTAAATTGCGCAAAATGCGTGTAATTGCTGGAACTGACGATTGAATGAGCCCGTGTCCGCCAACGAGACGATTAAGGGGGGAGGCAGGGGCAGGGGGAGCACTGTTTAGCTGCAGCTGCTGTCCGACTTAGCCCCCAAGATTTAAAGTTTCTGATTTGATTCGATTTCGTTTGCCTGTTGACTATCCACAGTAATTATGGACGCATTGTTGTGCAAAAATTGAGTTTCACTTCTCGCCCGAGCTCTCGAATTTGTTTAGCCATAAACTTGTGCCAACTAGTTTCAGGGTTTCGTGTGCATCTCCCACACCGATATGAGTTTGAGCTCCAACTTTTGCCGAGATGTTGCCATTTCCGCAACTCAGCCAGTGAAGGTGTCTTTAAGTTGGAACTTTAAGTTATTCCAATTGAATTTAAACTCGGGGAATTATGATATAAATCTAGCAAATTAAAGAATGATATTTGAAGGTTCTTTGGGATCCATCAGCGAATCAGAGTTCAAGAACTCAGACAGGAAATTTAAGAATTAATTACTGAATTGTTAAACAACTCAGCTAATGAATTATGGTATTAACTTTTGATTAAATGTATCAATCAGTCATTTAATATACATTCATAGTGAATTTATTAATGAGCCGGAGTGTCAGTCCATTGGTCAATCAATCTATCTATCAATCAGCCAATAAATAGATTGATCTGAGTGCCTGTCCATCCACCAGTCGTTCAATCAATATATCAATCAGTCAATCAATCTATCAATCAGCCAATGTCAATCTAATCCACAATCTGATTTCAATCCAATTTATATCAATCAGAGAATCGACAATCTATCTAACTGATATTTCGTAATACAGTCAATCAAATGATAAAGAATCAATATATCAATATATGTATATCGTCAGCCTAAGTGCTAGTCTCTAGGAGTCAATCAATTCATCAGTCAGATATTCAATGAGCCAGTGAATTTATCGTTTAGTCAATTAATAAGCTAAGCATTCTCTTCTCTCTGCTTAATAGCTTAAATTTGCTTCAATCAAACATTATTCATCAGTTAAATATTGTCTATCATTCCTTCAGTTGGTCAATCAACGAGGCAGACAGTGTCAACGTCAATCGTATGACTCGACTATCATTCAATCAGACATTTACTAGGCCATGCTGCATGTCAGTCAATCAAGTTAGTTTAACTGACTACAAGTCAATCAATTAAAGATACCGTATTCAAGTCAATCAATCAATCTAATTCATAGAGTTAGTCAATCAGTCAATTTGCCAAATACGACAAATTCTGTACTTTATACTACATATATATAACACAAATGCATCTATGTATGTGTAGATGTATGCTAATCCAAACAATTTATGGCTTCTACAGACTCTGTCTCTCTCTCTCTCTCTCTCTCTCTCTCTCTCTCTCTCTCTCTGTCTTTCTATTTCGCTCTCTCCCACCTCTCTGCAATCTCAGCTCTGGCCAGCAGCAGCAACAACAATTAACGCGTTTTTATTGCACTTCCACCGCAACGGGCAATGCATCATTCAAAAATTTGTCAATAGAGACCGCAGCACATTTAATATATATATATATATGAGTAAATATATTTATATATTTGTGTGTGTAGGTATAAGCCACAGGATGTGGCACTCGCTGCAGCTCCAGGAGGGACCTGGCCATCCCTATAGGTATTTGTTTTTATTACGTATCAGGGCGGCACGATCGACGGGACGGCATAGGCCGTGCGCAGGCGAAGAAGCGCTATTTAATAATATAAAGGCAATATTTTTGTGACCAAAACAATAAAGTCGGGCTGTCATTGATTTATTTGTCTGCTGCGTGGCCAACACACAATAAACTGAACGCGAAATGCACTCGCACAATGCACAAAGTGGGCACCGGCAACGGCAACGGCAACGGCACCAGCACAGGCACCACAGTTGCACCACCTCAGCGGTGGGTACAGAGTGCTGCCTCCATTAGCAGCAGCAGCAGCACCACCACCAGTGGAGTCTCCCCTCCGCCCCACTCAAACATAATTCATTTCCGCTTATTGTCAGCGACGCTTTTGCATTTAAAATAACACAAAAACCCAAAAATCTCAAGTGTAAAAATATATATATGAAAAAAGAAAAAAAATATTGGCTGTGCGAACAATGCAGGTAAATTGAGTGCAGATGGCGTTTGAGTCCTTTGTCCTTTGTGGCAGCAGTGCGAATGCGTAATAAAGTTCCAACGGCAACAAATTGGCAGCGAAATGAAAATGAAAATGCACGACTTATCGAACACATTCGGATGGACGTCGGGGGTGGCCGAGAGGGGGTGGGAGGCAGGCCTGCTGCCTGGAGTGAACTCTGCCCGGCTCGGCTCTGGGATGACATAATTAAATCCATGCACTAATTAAATTTCCCAAAAACTGTATGCAAATGCCGGCAAATAAAGCGTCAACTTTTGGCAACTACCTTAATTGCATGAGATAAGCCGTTAGACGGGGCGCATACGTAATGCAAATTATTTTCAACATTTCACATTTAATTGCAAGGCGGTCGCCGGACATGTCCCCGCAAGGGTTTCAGCTCGCCCAGGACGGCGCATTCATTAAGCAACCCTTGAGCCGGACCGGGGGATGGGGATGGAGCTCGGACTGAGCTGGTCAAGTGTCCCGTGTCGTGTCTCTCCTGCCCCTGCCGAACTGTGGCATGCGGCATACATGGCATACCAGCTGAAAATTAAGTTTTCGCATTTTCCACCTTTTTTCCATTTTGCGTGTGTGTGTGTGTGCTTTGGCCAAAGTCCAGTTGATAATCCCAGCATAATGCGCTTTTATTTGAAATAATAATGTTGATGCCGACATCGGTCTGGGCTCATTAAATGTGAAGGAACGAAAAAAAGCGGAAGCAGCCCATCCCTGGCTAGGTGTAAATGTGTGTAAGCCAGCTGAGCTGGGTTATGCCTGCTCTTTTTTTTTTTTTTTTTTGCCTTTGGGCTCATTGTCAACCACAAAATTGTTGCATGAGGTGTCAAAGTTCATATCGACCCGCCCTGTCGCCCCCCCTCTCCACTGTCCATAACTTGTCGGAATTAATTTCCATGCCCATGTCCATATGTGCTGAGGTCCGAGAGTGCCAAACGTTTGTTTAATTGCTAAAATTTTCCAGCAAATTAAGTTTGATGCGTGCCCCAGCGGGGACCTTGAAGCCAGGCGGCCAGGCGACATAAATATTTCTGAGGTGTAAATTGTTGAAATGCCAGCGAGAGAACTGAGAATTGCGAACTGTGAGATGACTAACGCAGGCGCATAAATTTGGCAATGGCCGGCGGAGGGGGGGTATCGAGGGCGCGGTTAACCAGAGCCACAATAAATCTCACGAAAAACGATTTAAAATTTTGTACTTTCACTCGAGAGACACACGCTCAAACACACACACACACACATACACATAGTCGCACACTATGTGTGTAGTTCCATAATCCCTTGGCCCAACTGCTTTCTTAACTTTCAGCTTGGCAAGCAAAATTCTTGCGGCGTTGCCTTTTGGTTGCCTCTGAATGTGCCCCGAAAATAATTTATCATTTTCACTTTGAATTTTGTGTGAAAATTCGGTTAAGTGTGCGTGTGTGCAAGTGTGTGTGTGTGTGCCTGTTGTTGTCAGACCTGACACTGGTATACCCCCGCCCTGGGCAACGGATAACCCACCAAGTGGCACGTTGACTTGTCACCACATTTGCTGCTACCTTTTTGCAAGCACCCACAACGCACCACGCACCACCCACTACGTCGCATTCATCGGCTGGCGGTTAGTGGTTTAAAGTTTTGTCAACTGCCTTTAGTAATTTAAAGTTTGTGTGTTTTTATGCATATTTTGTTTCTTTTCGCTTTTAATTTGCATTGTTGAAATGCCATTGGCATTGCCCAATGGCCCCTGGGGACCGGCACCTGGCCGAGTCCGACTCCTGCGCCCAGCCCGGCCCTGTAGAATACCTCAACATTAAAATGCCATTAATGCATTTGCGTAATGTTGTGTGTAATATTCAGCCAGCGTTCCTCCTCCTGCTCCTGCTCCTCCTCCTTTTTTTTGGCACACCTCATTGAAAGCCCATTAAAGTGACTTATGTGATGGCGCGGCTACGGCTCCAGCTCCTGCTCCTGCTCCTGCTCCAGCGGCCAGCTCTGACTCCAAGTGGAGCGCGCATTGCAATTGGAGTGCGTTCGCTCTGGGGGCCCATGTAAAAATTGCATTAAAAGGGCTGGCAAAGTGCGCTAGGTGGGCGTGGCGCGGCGATTCCAGTTCGGCATGCATTTGTCTTATCAGCAGGCTACATTGGCGCTTCCATTGGCATTGGCTCTGGCCCTGGCAATGGCAATGGCCCTGGCAATGGCTGCCAACCGATACTCCTGCTGCCCATCGGCACATTTGCCTGACCATAATGAGCGGCAATTACCGCATCGGCCGCAATTTGCATTACATACTGTGAAAATGTTGCAACAGCGAGTGCAACGCTGCATGTGTGTGTGTGTGTGTGCGTGTGTGTAAACACTGTGCTATCCTTTATCAACAACAGCAACAACAACAGCAACAACAACAACATCAGCTACAGACACAACAATGGCATCGGCAATAGGAATGGGCCATATTTAATTGCGACTACTTAAGCGCTAAAGGGCAACGCCATAAAAAGTCAAACAGCAAAAAATCCTGAATTCGCGTGCTTTATCATTGCATTGCATTGCAGAATTACCTATGTTAGACCTGGGCAGATATTTTTGTTGAATTTTACTTTGATTATTTATTGAGCAGGTGGGCTGGTCAAATACAAATCGTTGAAATTTCTAAAAAAAAAAATAATGATTTAGATTTGTGTAATTAAAGCAGACGTTTTTTGGTAAGCTATGAAGATAATCTATACACAAAAAGTTGTAAAACAATTAAGTGCTCATAATATACCTATAACATACCCATAAGCAGAAAAGGTTAGTAACAATTAAGTATTTCCTCCAAATATTTGCTCTTCCAAGGATTTCTTCCAAGATATTGCCTCCAAGATATCATTCAAGGTATCCTCCAAGTGTTTACTTTAAGTATTTCTTCTAAGTTCTTCTCTTAAGTACTTTGTCTAAGTCCAAGTTCTTAAATCATCCAAGTATTTCCCAAGTCTCTAATGCTTAGCTGAACGATCATAATATATGCACGTTCATTATATATATACATACATTTCACTTAACTTAACTTTACTTCACTGCACGACTGACCCCCAACAGGCCTGGGCAACTGAAGAAATGCTGCAGTTGCTGCCCTTTATATAGGGCGTCTTTCACTCACTACAAAAATTGGCAGGTAGAGGTCGCTGCAGTCGAGTCTGAAGTAACCATTGCAAAGGGAGCACTCTCTGCTGCAGCAGCGCTTTGTTTTACTCAAATATGCATGACTATTAAATGAGTAGTGCTGCATACATACAGACAATTAAGATGATCTTCTGTAGCTCGTTTTCATACCTTGCTTGCTCACAGACAGATGGAGAGACAGACTGTGAAATAAACTGGGAGGCAGTGAGACATACGACGAGATATATTATCAAATAAACATGCATAGTTGAATCGAATAATCTCTTTATTATGTTGAAGAATATATGTACATGTGTACATACATACATATATGCTTGATAAGGCTTAACAAGTAGTCATGCTACATAGCTTAGGCCTTACTGTCTGTTTCTTTTCTTCTATAGCTCTCTCAAAGCTTAAGACTTCAGCATAGTCTGCCTCAGTTTCTGTATATTCCATACCATACTCACTTTCAATCGATTTATACTATTTCAAATAGGCTAGATCCAAACCTGCGATGGGCTAAGCTGGTCACACTGATTATAGTCTCACTCCCTCCAAAGGTTCAAGCTAACACGTAGCATTCTCAACTAGATCTCTCCTACTAGTTCTCTTTGACTTGCTTTCTAAATCGGTTCTATCGGCGCTTATCAAAGATCATATCTGATCTAGTGCGCCACACACAAATCAATCCACAGCAATGAGCGCCAACTCCTGCCTCACTCTCGTAATACTGGGTATATATATGGGGGGAAGGCTATCAGGATTGAGTGGCATCTCATCATGTGGCTAACCGCAAGCGGCTTGCTCGTAATCCAACTAAGTTGCTTCAATTTAAATACCGCTAAATCAACAACTGCCACTTTATATTGAGTCGCAGCAGCGAGCAGACGTTGTCGGAATAAAAAGCACAAAATTAAATAAACTGCGAGTAAAATTAAAAGTAACAGAGGCAAAAGCAAACACCCACACACACACACACACACCTCCACACACACACACACACACACACACACACACACACACACACACACTTACCTCCATTTAACTCTCGGCTGCTCCATTTCGACTGGGACTTGTTCAAGTTTCGGTACAATTTTTACGCTTCTTTTACTTCATTTTCAATGCATTTAACTTGAGTGACTCTTTAATCCTTGTAAGTATCTTAGCTTGAGTGTGCGCGTGCAGGGGGCGTGGCAACAATACTGTTGCCCTTCCACTTGCCATGGCATGAGCAGCATCTTCGCCTTTGCCTTCGTTCCGTCGTCCTCGTCTTCGTTTTCGTCTTCGTCTTCGTCTTCGTCCCTTTTCCTGGTCGCATTTTGTGCTACAATATTTATTTACCTTGCGCCTTTTGTGCCCACGTGCAACGTCTTCGGCTTCGCCTTTGGCTGCTGCTGTCGTCGCTGGAGCTACGTGCAGACCCAGACTCAGACCCAGACCCAGACTCAGACCCAGACTCTGAGCAAATCCAACTACGATGGGTGCGTCAAAACGTCTGCCACTTGGCATATTTTAAATACATTTCATGCGCTCCTGAATTTCGGCTGCTTCTTCTGCTCCTGCTGCTGCTGCTGTTCCTCAAGGATATTTACTTCTTGAAAATATGTTTACTCGTGTTGTGCATATTTTAATCGTTTACTTTGCCGTCGACTGTGCGCTGCTTGTTTAACTTGCGTTTAAGTTAAATAAGCCATGCGAGTCCTCTGATGTCCTCTCATGTCCTGTCCTGTCCTGTCCTGCATCCGGGCTCCTGTCCCCAACTAATTTAGACCGAGTTTAATGCCAGCCGTTGTTGTCGCCAGTTATTAGCATACTGCGGAGCTACTCATAATTGTTATAATAACGCGGCCACAAATTGCAGCCAAGCTGCAACATAAATTAGACATCGCTGGGCGACGCATAAATAACGCGTGTCCTGCCACAGGACACAGCGTCGGCCGGACTAATAGAAACATCCGCTGCAGTTATCTCACGTAGCCCGGCTGCCACATAGTGCGGTCCGCGGCCACGAGAAACGTTGCATGCCACACGGACAATGCGGCAACAAACCAAATGGCAAACGGGAGAAGGCAAAAGGCAAACAGGTGTTGGTTATTTATCTGGCTCGATTCAGTTTCTAATGGATTCTAATGAGCATGCTGAAAGAGATACATTTACGGATACAGTCCAAGGGAACAGACACAGATACACACACACACACACACACGCATACAGATACAGTTGGAGTTGGCCAAGTGCCGCTGGCGGTTCGTTAGAGCACACGCGGCCCGCTTCGACGCGTTTCAACTGCTTCGCCTTCCCCTGCTTCCTCTTCTTCATCTGCTTGGCAAACATCTTGAGGTGAGTTGCAATTGCAATTTAGACAGCAAAATATATATGTATATGTATATGTATATGTATTATGTAAAGAGTGAAGAAGTATCTCAAGTTTTTGGCGCACAAATAGCCAGCGGGCCAAGCGCTTTATTTAACAAACTTTTGGTTCGCTTTGAAATGTTGCGGCACTCACCTCGCCGGCCGACGGCGGAAGGGGAGAACATGTGAGCTCAGCTGCGAGCTTTAAATTACTTTAGACATCCAAAGAGACCAAACACAGAACGAGAATCCCGATTCAGTAGCGAATTCATTAACAAAGGGAAGCAGGAGAGAATGGGGAGAGTGAGAGTGAGACAGAAAAAGTAAGTGAAAGAGAGATGGAAGATGGGAGAGAAAATGTGGCAGATAGAGAAAGAGAGAGGAGCAGAGAGATTAAGAGAAAGTGAGATGGAGACAGGGAGATTTATAGATATAGCGGGATTGAGCAAGCAAGAGAGAGAGAGAAAGAAGAGCGAGAGAGAGGGAGATAATAGATAATAAAACGGAGAAATAGAGACAGTGAGAAAGACAGAGGGACTGAGATAGAGAGAATGCGACAGAGTGAGAGAGAGGGAGAAAAAAAGATATAGAGACTGAAGAGACACAGAGGGACTTATGAATGGCAAAGATTGGAGAGAGGCATATACATTGGTATATAAAGAGAGAGAGAGAGAGAGAAAATAAGAGTGTGATGGAATGAAGACTAAGTAGACTTAGCGAATGAGAGATGAAGAAGAATACAGATAGAAAGAAAGAGACAGCTGGAGAGTAATAGCTGAGAGGGTTGAAATTGCAGTGCATCCGAAAGAACTGTATTCATACTTATTCATACATCAATTTATTCATACATCAATATTAGATCGATTTCGATTGAAAGAGATTTTTATTATTTCAAATATTTATTGTAAAATACCTATATAATCTGAAATCCCAAATCAAGCTCCTTTCATAATAATCAAATTGAAGCACATATTCATAGGTAAATTACGAAGGGGATGGCCCCGCCTCCGACGCATTCATAAAATATTTGCACTTTGATTGCTAAGTAAAACTTTAGCCAAGACCTTATGAAGAGCCCAATTCGACCCAACCCAGTGGAAGTTCAGTTCCTGCTTCAGCTTCTGCTTCATATTCTTGCGCCAGCCGAAATTATTTCAATTAAGTTTCTTGCAAATAGCCTCGCCCTGCCTGCGAGCTGCGGGCTGTGGGCGGACTGTGGGCTGGACCCACTTTTATTAGGTTGGGCTGAAATTTATTGCCAGGTTCGATGGTTGGCAAAGTTTTTATTGCACGCGCCAGGAATTTGCCAGTTGTTGTTGTTGTTTGTTGGCTTTTGATTATTCAAATTACGCTTAATTGTTAAGGTGGCCATAACGCCCGAAAAAGGCAGAGTGAAAGGGTTTTCTTTAAGTGCTGCCACTCAACTTAAAGTCTCAAATACATTGAAGGACTCGAAGGCTTAGGCTGGGTCTAGTGCTCTTAGTCCTTTGAATAGTGACTAATTGGGAAGATGATGAAGCAGAGAACTGTGCCTGGTTTACTGTAAGTGTGATTGATGATTGATTTAGGATATCTAGAAAATATATGGGGGAAGCGAGTCAATGAAGTAGAGAAAATAAAATCAAATAAATAAGTAAGAGTCTAAACTAAATAATAATTAAAATATATAAAATATTTGCTAGTCCCTTAAACGTATTAGAGACAATCCCCATCAATTATACTATTTAACTATGATTACTAAAAACTATCTTAAATTGTGATCTTCTCTAAATTATTTTAAAGCCCTGAAATCCTTTCAGAACTCACTTGATTTTCAGTTGGTTTTTGTTTATAGTGCAAGCCTCAAAGCGGAAGTGCTTCAAGCGTCATGGAAAAGAGAAAAAATCACATCAATTGCGGTGTACCTAGTTTTTTTGCCGCCACTGTATTGTTACATTTCTATGCGGCGCGTCGCATTGGCAGCTGGGGGGCGCAGTTGACCAACGTAAAATGGCGCGAAATTCGTGCAATAAATGGACTGAACTTCCGGTGTGTAAAATCGACACACACACGCACACACACAAACACTTAGGCACGGCCAATACAAATACATATGGAGCGCCATGAAGAGCGCTTGGCTGAGTGTGTTTTTCTGGCCATATGCGAGCTGCTGTTTTGTGGGCGCTGACAAAAGCGCAGCGAAAAAAGGAAAAGTGTGGGCGGCGGCATGGGCACGGCCATGAGCAACTGTAAATTTATGCCCAATGCAATAATCCATTTTGGGCCGCACATCAACAACAACAGCAACAACAACAACAGTAACAACAACAACTGTAACAAGAGCAACATTTGAGGCTCCATTGTTTCTGCGCTAATTGTTTGGCTTTTTGACCAATTTGCTGCTGCGGCGACTTGGCCTAAGAGTTTAGCCAGCAGCAGTTTATTTTTTCTTTCTACATACTTTTTGGCCATTACTAATACACTCACACACTCACACACACACACACACGCACTCACCCATGAAGAGCTCCCTTTCCGCTGCTGCTGGGTCGCAGCTGCCTGCCGTGGCTTGCAATTATTTTGCAAACAATGAAAATTGTTGCTGCGTGTGCAAACATAAAATCAAATTGTGCGTAGGTGTGTGTGTGTGTGTGTGCAGCTGTTACGGCTAAAAGATACACGAGCACAATGCTACAGTTACGGATACATTTACAGCCACATCAGAGACACGCTTTGGTAAGGTGTTGCGTCTGTGTGTGTGTGTGTGTGTGTGTGCGAGTGTCTGTATGGCTGGGTGACGCAGCTGGCATTTGTAGCATTTGCCTTGATTTGATTACATTCAAATACACCTAGCATGAAAGCGATTTTTTGGTGGGCGGGGCGGGGCGTGGCGTGTAGCTGCTCAATAGATATGCAAATGAATTTTTTGTTGCTTTTTTTTTGGGACGCGCCAGACAACAGGTGATGGCCACATAAAAATGCCAATCGATACACAAATACAAGTGTATTTGTGTCTATATATAGATCTGTGCTTCGCCTTGATAATAAAGTGTAAATCGCTGGCAGCAGCAGCTACAACATGAGCTGGCTAAATTAATCACGGTGCTGTACATACATATATCAAAATAAACAGATCATGACAAATGCAGCGCGTTAATCGTGCAGAACTCACTCTCACTCTCTCTCTCCACCTCCCTCTCTCGATCGGTGGGCCGGTGCGTGCTCACCTCGTCTTGCTGGCTGGCTGCAGCTAGCTTCTGCTGCTGGCTGCTCTTTTAATTAAAATAATTTCTGGCTGCACTTTTTCCACGTGAAATTCCGCATTGCAGCAGACGACACGAACATAGCCGCTGTCATGTTCGCTTGTCTAGCAATGTGTTCGCCCAGCACCAGCACCAGCACCAGCACCAGCTCCAATACCAGACAAACGGCAAACGCATAAATTATGCTTTGTTGACAACACAGCCGGCACTTTGACTGTGACTGAGGCTGAGGTGCCAAAGGTACGCAAAAACTGTTTAAAACATTTCTTGGCACAACAAATGCCACAGCTTCTGCTGCTTGCTTCTTTCTGCTCTTATTTATTTCTAGTCTGCTGCCGCGAATGGACTTTTAATTGTCGAATCTCGACATAAATCAGGCAAGCGATGCGCGTGATTTGAGCCGAGTTCTGTAACATTTAATGTTAATTTCTCTTAGCCTGGTCAGCAGGTAATGCTTGACTTCAATGTAATCACGTTGCATGGCGCAAGCTGCTGCTCAGCGCTGTCCTACTGCTCCAGCTCCTGCTCCGTCTCTTCATTAACCGAGAAAGAAAAGAAACGAAAGACTCTTCTTTTGGCTGCCTGCCAAATGGCCAGACAATCAGACATCTTTAAAGTGCGCCACAGACACGAGCAGCGGCAATCTTTAGCCAGCCTCTAGACGGCCACGCCCCGGTCGCGCCTCAGCCCCACCTCAGCATGGACATCTGCGCTGGCTGCATGCAGAATGTTTTGCATTTCAAATTGCATTTTAATCGCATTTCAACCTGAAATGCCATTAGACATAATTCGTTTAGCTGCATTTGTCATTGGCCGGCAAATCATTTCGATATGGCCAGTGCCACGCCTACGCCCATGCCCACGCCACGATAAGCCGCCCACCGAATGCGATTCACTTGAACAGAATTTGCCAACCGCACGTAAATCAACTTTGCCATTGATTTCGGCTGACATTCGCTCCACTGGACACTGGGAACTGGGCACTGAGCCCTCTACAGTTGTCAGTTGGAGGACGTACTGTTCAGATTATGCGCATGGCATCCGTTAGTCCACTCACACACACACAAACAGACAGACAGTCATGTCAAATTTGTCATTTTGTAATTGATTGTGAGCCGATTGCAGACGCAATCGAATGACATTTAATCAATTTATGTTTGGCTCATTTCTAATCAAACGAACGACCCAAACACAAAAACCGTTTTGCATCTCATTTGAGTGTTGGCACCTGCCCGATTGTACATATAAATACGCACAGCATGCAGCATGATGTTTGTTCTTTATTTGTTGGCATTTGGTTACAAGGTGAGCGGCAGACGTGTTGAAAGGCGGGTCAGCCAGAGTCCAAGTGCCTTGGCAGGCTAGCTGCCTAGCGCAATCAAAACGGACAGACTGACTGATGGACAGACAGTTGGACAGTCGAAGTGCCTACAAAACTTAAATAGCCTAAGATCTGAGCACCCAATGCACTCTCGGTCTCTCGATTATCGATTTTCGCAAGCACTCACAATGTAGAATCAAAGAGAAAAGAAGAGTAAGATGTGCGAGTGGATTGGGCAAAGAGTCTCGGCGGTTTTAAGATGCACTTTGAATTTTATATGTACTCAAATATATATGTTCAAGTTGTCATAGACTTTCTTAAAAAAAAAAAAAAAAAAAAAAAAAAAAAAAAAAAAAAAAAAAAAAAAAAA
>NW_022046032.1:44637-77311 GCF_001654015.2 Drosophila navojoa | reverse complement strand
TTTTTAAAAAAAAAAAAAAAAAAAAAAAAAAAAATAGAAATAAAATAAATAAATAAAAGTGTATAACTAATAATATATAAAAGAAAATATATATACATAAAAAAAAAATAAGATAATGGTATAGAGCAAAAAATACAAGGACGAATAAGTTTACGTTTTTAACAAAAAAAAAAAATAAATAAATAAATAAATAAATAAATAAATAAAATAAAATAAAATAAATAAATAAATAAAAAATAAAAATAAATAAATAAAAAATATATAAGTTAAAATAAATAAAGGAAAAAATAGAATAACAAAATGGATAAAATAAAATAAAAAAAAAATTTTTAAAAATGTTTATAAAAAAACCTGGAGTAACCTTTTTACAACTTAATAAAATAATAAACAAAAATATTAAAAGTATATTGTATGTGTAGTATATAATTGTTTCATATACATAATATGCAAATATGTATATGAAATTAGTAAAAAATATAGACAACACAACTTTGTCTAAAAATTTACATGTCTATTTATTCATATATATCAAGGTATTCTATGTTCTTTTAATTTAAATATGTATACAGACACTTGGCTGACAAAATCATTTAACTCTCAGCACTCAGTGTGTGCGAATAGACTCAAATTGACCCTGAGAGTGCGATGCGGCTGCTGCGTAGAGCGAAGAAACGAAGAAGAAGAAGACGAAGACGACGCGCCAAGCGAATTTGTGCGCTTGAGTGCGTGCATAAATTTCTTGTGCTTTTTGCTGGCTATTATTTACATTACACACACACACACACACATAGGCACACACACTCAGCTATATATGTGTGTTGCTGTACAGCTGTACGAAAAACTCAATTTCCTGCGACGGACACTGGCACATCAAATGCTTTACGGCCGCGCGTTGGTCCCCACATCCAGCCACACCCACAGAGCTCGGCGCTGGCCTCCCTGAAATTTAACACACGTTGTGGCACGGCACCCACTTGGCCATCGCCAGCGCCGCCGCCACCGTTGACCTCATTGCCTGGGCCCTGGGCCCTGGGCCCTGGGTCTGGGAACGTCTGGGAGCGTCTGTCTCGGCTACGTTTTTCATATTTCGCATGTAATGTGTGTAATCAAAGTAACAAAATCCAAATCATATTTCCTTCATTGACCACAGAATGTGTGTGAGTGTGAGTCTGCAACCCTTTTATTTTCGTTTTCTTTATTTTTTTTGCCTGTGCATAAAACATTTTGCTAGATTTTCACAATCAGCCTTACAGCCGACATTTCTTAACCTTGTTTGATTTTTATTCCATTTATTTATTTTATTTCTGCTCTTTTCCCTCTGTGGGTGTGTGTGTGTGTGTGTGGTGGGCAAAAATTATTGGTCTGCGCATATGTAATCATCTCTGTGTGGTGCTGGGAGTATCATAAAGTGCACACAATCAAAATGAAATACGTTTTAGCTACGTTTCCATCTGCACACTCGAGCGCACCGAGTCGACTGCACAATGAGCTACCTGTGGGACATTGAGCTCTGCTGCTCTATATACTTCAAAGCATATATCAAATGTTCTCCATAAATTTCAATTGCAGCGCATTTGTGATTCGTCTATGGCCTTACAACTAGTTTGCATTTCGCATATGCTAGCAATTTTGGGTGTTGGCTCGATGAGTCGTTGAGTTGCCTCATGTTAAAGGTGTTCGAGGCGGGCGCTTGGCAAGGAATTTCCAAGGCTGCTGGCCATTTGGTTGCTGCTTTGTCAAAACTTTAATCAGAAATCTTTGAAGCTGTTGAGCTGCTGAAACGTTGCAGCTGCCCAAAAATATTCCCATTTGTGGTCAAGCTAAAGTTTTATTTGAGTTTGTTTCAGTTGCCAAATTCAATTAAATCTACGCATTAGCCATGCTGCATTGCCCAGCTTCAGCTGACCCTTTCATAAAAAACGAGAGCGGGGGTAAAAAACTGGCGCACCTTTTACGGCGAGTGGATGGTAAGCAAATTATCAAAAGTGCTTACTCAGCAGGCGAGTGCAGCCAAAGCTGAAGTGGGGCCTGGAGTGGAGCTGGGAGTGACAGCAGAAGTTGGAGCTAGATTTAATCGGGAGCATCAGTCGCTAACGCACACGTTGCTTCGTGGTAAGCGCCAGTTCATTATTAAAACTTTTAAAAGCAGATAAGTGCACAGACTGATAGAGATACTAAGCACTGATACACAAACCCACACACACACACACACACAGAAGCTGCTTAACAAGGCAGCGATAAGGATAACGTAAGCAGGAGACGGCTGCCACCACGGCTCATTCAGTCAACGTGGGCGCCACTTCACCTCTAATTGAAACATTAAGTTGCACGTCACGTACGCGGTGTCAGACACTAGACGCCCGTTGGCGTGGACGTGGGTCGTGTCGTGGTGGTGCCGGTGGTTGGCGCCTAGGAGTATGCTAAAACTCCGCTTGGCTCTTACCTAGCCCTGAGCGTACCTCAGCCCTAGGCCCGGCAGCAGGACGACTATCCGGCGAACGACTATCAACCACTCAGCACTTTATTTTTTCCATGTTGGCATTTTAAAAAGCATTTAAGCCACAAAAGGTAGGGGCTGGATGAGGATGAGCTGGCTCGGGTCTCGTGTTGGTTTTTGTTAAGTGTGCAAAGTGATTACGCCGGAAATTTGTTTGTCTATGACTCCGCATACGTGTGGGTCGACCAAAATAGTCCGACTCCCCCTCGTCTCACAGTCTGGCATAGAGCAGAGCGTAAGTCCCAACTAAACGACATGTTTATTGGCAGTTATTAGAGCGCCAGCCCAATTAAATTAGTAATTCATTTAGCACACGAGTTTTTATTCCATGCCAATTGAATATTTCTATTAAATGGGAACAAAATTTAGAATGCATTAAGATATTTCAGCGAACCGGTCATAGGAATGTCGAATTTCGAATTTGTTTACAGTTGAATAAACGTAATGTGATCCCATCTCCCATTACACGATTGACACATCCGAGTACTGTGGAGTTATCCTCAATTATTATCCTTTAAGCTGCACTCGGCTCCTGCTTACGACATGGTCTGTGAAACATATTCGGCAGCTCGTGTATCCACTGGGTAAATACTGTTGGAAACACGGGAGTTTAGTCGGGTAAGGAACATTATACGATTGGCAGGTACATTACTCCACTTGGAACCAACTAGGACGGGACAGCCGCCATGCAGGGTTCTGGTGTCAACAGTTCCATTATGTTGTATGTTGTACCAGAAGAGGGCATTGCCACGCTTGGGTCTCACAGTCTGCCCAAAGTGAGGGAATACGGTGGCGCCTCCTTGCTCTACGTCATTCATCTATTGATGAGAGTGCTGTGATTAGTACAGGTTGAAAATACCTTACCAGAGCTCACACACATAAAATAATATCGTCGCTAAACGATTGTCATTCTGCTGAAAAGAAAACGCTATGT
The DNA here is from genome assembly GCF_001654015.2 of Drosophila navojoa. The sequence goes on along the minus strand of NW_022046032.1, from coordinate 73,880 downwards.
AACTAGGACTGCGATTACACAGAATTCGTTGAAGTTACCGTATTGCTGTCGAAGTAATCGTAGTGGGCTTTGTAAAGACCGCCTAAGCCATATCTTATAATATAAAAGGGTTCTGAGCCTTCCAAGTTCAGATCGACCATGTCCGAGATACGCCTCTCAATGCGCAATGTCAAATTGTTATGCTTCGGGTCGACCCACGTACCCGCCGAAATGCGTAGCTTCGCTTGAACGTTGACCCCGTATCTAACGACCAAGCTGCGTTTCAGATGCGGCGTTGCAATCTCTTGCAGACCGTCGATTTCCCTAAGCGACAATACGTCATGGAAGATTACAACTAACGGGTCTAGGACCAGAACTTCCATTTTAATCCGCGCCAGTCGAAGAAATGCCGGACTCTTCGACTTATACATGCACATCAATCCGGACTTCTGCACGTACTGACCACGACAACCGATTTCGTAAATTGTTTGCCTGCTTTTAGCTTCTGGTTTCTCCTTGACCTCCCCTCGGGAAAGCTCCTCAATTATGCTTCTCTTACTCAACAGTGCGGGGTCGGCCGAGTCGTTTGCCAATAGCACGGCTTGGTCGAAAATTGTTAAGGCGATCGAGTAATACTCTAAGTAGAGGGCGGGGAAAGGGACTCACTACGAGAATCCAAGTTGAGAAACAGACTCACTGTAATCGAGTAGGGCTTGGGCAAAGAGAAGTAGCACCTTCTCGCGGCTATCTCCGATCGGAGTTTGAAGTGTGTTCTCCTTCAGCCACTCGCTTGTTTCCGTGAACCACTCGCCAGCCAAGCCTCTATCCAACTTAATCAGGTATTTGCCCATTGCATAGGTATCCAGGGCATTCAAGCTTGCGCTGCAGTTAGCAATTGGCAGCTGAAGTCAGCTTCCTCTTCAATATAATAATCAGAGGACTTACTCGTATTGCTTTCCATTGAGAATGCCCCTGGTCATATCCTTCACAGTCAATTCGTAAACCACTTGTAGGCGAAACAAAGTCGCGCAAGCGTCATACAGATCTGCCGAAGTTGGGAGCTCTGCCCTTGCTTGGTTAAAAAAGTTCACTTGCGACTGGCCAACAGATGTTTCCATGAACACGTTCCAATCCTGCCAGTCCTCATGCATCCGCCGCAAGAGTGAGAAGGCGTTAATTGGATTGGATATATAATTCTCCACTTGAAGCAATGCCTGCTTGCTGCGAGCCCGCATCTGTGGAATGACACTGAAGATTTTATACGTTTCATCTATCTATTAAGCGGGTCTCATTAGTCGACTGACCTTTTCAATTTGTTCAGTTTGGCTTCCAGCTCATCTGCATAGCTGCTGAGATTGTCTATGAAGTCGGCCTCAAGCTGCACCAGTCTCACCATTCCCTCCACGGAGGTGAAGACGGATTTTTTTGAAGCTGCTGTCCCATTGGTCAGCAAAATTATTGCTATGAAATTTAACTTCCAGTCAGTCAATTCCATTGCGCCACTGGATAATCTCCAAAATACATAAGTCGAAGGCACAAAGCCAACTTTGTATAGAGAAAACACAATGAATAGAGAATCTCTGTACTATGAAGAATTTTCAGAAGACATCATCCATGAAATGAGAGCGTTCAATCGCTGATAGCAACCTCTGCAGTGATCTATAGAGGAACACTTAAATCATTTTGTATTAACTGTCCAATGAAATATCACCTCTTACTCCCTTTATCCATTAGACTATTGTGATATCAGGTAATGCCCATGCAGCCTCATTGTTCTATTACATTTTCATATAATAAAGAGATTCAATAATAATATACAAATTTACGCATGTTATATTGATCCCTATAAGAACTTCCGTTTATTTGAGTTGAGTGAGAGCATTATAGAGATGGTTATCAATTTCATTGATTGCTGAGATGGCAAAAGAATAATTCTTTACCGGCAAATTCTATTTTGATTATATTTAAGATAAGTTAATCCTATGAATTAGATTAGTTAAGGTTATACGTTTTTGCTTGTTGCGAGACAGGGTCTTCGGAATACTTGTTGTCGTTCGCGTATCCATTTATTGCAAACTGTGAAGTAGCGTTATGTAATCCATGTATGTATGTGAGGGGATTAGATTATACTTACCCCACTTGGAGCCCACTATAACTGGGCAGGCGGCGTGCAGTGTTTGTGGATCTCCGTTTCCGTCGTGCTTCAGGTTGTACCAAACAACGGCTGTTCCACTTTTGGGAAAGATGGCCTTCTCAATGTTGGGAAATACCGTGGCACCCCCTTGCTCCACATCGGTTAGCTAGGGACACGTTAAATTTAAAATCAGAGAAGGAACAAGTACGCACACGCGCTTACTCACATAAAACAGCACGGTGGCGATGCGATCGCCATTGAGTCTCGTCAAATCTGTGGCCTAGAATGGAATGTGTTAGAGATTAGATGCATCCGAGTCGATTTATGTATGTACTCACAACGCTGGAGTTGAAGTAGTCAAAGTGCTTGTCGTAGTGCCCGCCGAGGCCATAGTTCATGACCTGCAACATCTCCGAGCCATACATGTCGAAGCCCGTCATGTCTGTAATGCGTCTGTTCAGGCGAATTGTCAGTTGATTGAGTGTGTCCAGCAACCACGTAACCTTCGAGGTTCGCGTCCTGACTACTTGGTTACTCATGCTCTTCTGGTTGAAGACCGTTGCGCGCTTTAAGCCTGGCACGGCCAGGCTCTGAAGTTCGCTGATCTCGCTGGGCGCTATGACATCGTGATACAGCACCATATAGGGATCCAGTGAAATCAGCTCCATTTTCAGCGGAGCCAGGCGCAGAAAGGCCGAATTGGTGCTGTTGTAGACGCAGTGCAGCTTGGAGTGCCGAGGGTACAGGCCGCGGCAGCCACGCTCATAGGCTTGTGCTTGCGGCGTAATGAACTGTCAGCCAGAGAAAGACAGAGAGAGAGAGAGAGAGAGAGGAAGAGAGAGAGAAATAGAGAGAGAAATAGGAATTCAATTTCATAAAGTGCCCCTACCTTCGTGGGTACGACATTTGGCTGCGTTCTTATCAGCATTTCCACTTCCGATTTTCGCAGCAAAAGTTTTAAATTATCTTTTTTAAGAGTCGCTGCCGTGTGGAGAACCTGCAGAGCATCTTTATATCGATCTAAAAATGAAACCAATTTAATTAAGCTGCAGGTAAGAGCTGCTGCCCGTTATCAGCGGCAACTCACTCATTTTGATAAGCGCTTCGGCGTAGACGTGGAACACCTCAGCACGATCCAGTTCCAGAGGCAACGGCAGCTTGTGTGGTCCTTGCAGCCATTCGATGGTCTGGAATATCCACTGGCAGGCATAGCCAAACTTCTGCTGGTCATAGTAGTACATGCCCAGGGCATAGCTGTCCAAGCCATTCAAGCTGACGCTGCAAGATTCAGTATGCAATGGAAGTCCGTGGCTCTGTAAGCTGTTTAGCTACGTACTTGTACTTCTTGCCATTCAGCAGCCCCCGAGCCATGTCGGAGACGTTCAAGTCGTAGGTGACGAGTATGCGATGCAAGGCGTCGCCGGCCTCCTCCAGATCCGTGCTGCTCGGCAGCTGCTCGCGCCTCTGCTGCACGTAGCTCACCTGCTGCTCGCCCACCGGTTGCTTCATGTAGTGCTGCCAGTGCGTCCAGTCCTGATGCATGCGGCGTATGAGTGAATAGGCATTCAGCGGATGCGACAGGTACTGAATGGGATCGTCCAAGGCCTTGTCATTCTCCATGCGCATTTGACTAACGAAGCTGGAGTATTTCTATTAATACGTGACTCTCTGCGTGACTCTCTACTAACCAACCTGCGCACCACATTCAGCTTCTGCTCCAACTCATCAGCGTAGCTGTTCAGATTATCGATGAGCTCCTTCTCCACGCGCAGCAGCTGCTCCATGCCGGCCACCGAGGTGGAGTGACTCTGCTCATTATCCGCACTCTGGCCATCCACCAGGGCCCGCAGCAGGACTGTGGCCACAAAGACCAACTTCCATGACGGCAAATGCACTATTTCTAGGGCCATCTTCAGGTGCCAATGCGCCGGGTCCAACTGTTAAACTTGTTGACGTTGGCGCGAGATAAATGTTCTGAAATACAAGAACACCGTCGTGCTGCTTGCCATTATTGCCATTCGTTTCCCCGATTGATAAGCGATTTGATGCGACTCATTCAGTTGATAGCGAACCGCGAAGCCGCTAATTAAAAAAAAAACAGTAAGAACTGAGTCGCGCACCGTGGAGCACGTAGCCACGATACCTTCTCGACAAATGGCCAAAAACTGATTGAGCAAATGAATATAATATACTTTGTTATTAAATGAAGAGCATATTCCATACGAAAAATATATATAATATAATATAAATAGTATAGTATATACATATGTATAAGATATATTATACATTCTTCTGGCATTTCCACTGTGCATTCTCAATTTATTTACCGGTTAATTTCACACTCGCATTGTTTATAAGACACAGCACTTTTTATTTTATTCGCTTTCGTTTTGCTTATACAGCTCTCAGCATATGAAGCTAAGCACGTGTGTGAAGCGCTGTAAACGAATATTTTGCTGCTTCGTAAGCTTATCTATAGATGTGTGTAGAAACTCACACCTAACCCCATGACTCTGTGAGCTACTTAAGGTAAAAAAAAGAAGTTATAAATATACATATATGTAGTAAATATTTATTTTGCTTCTAATAACCTTCTATAATTAAAACCAATCATTCATAGGAACGAGCTTTATAGTAAAAGTCTTTGATAAGATCAAAATTTTCGTTGCAGTTTTTTGTTGCGAAAAATAGTTGATGGATGACAAAATTTGATATAAATTAACTTTAAAATAATTTCATAGTTGTTATTATTTTCAAATTCGATTTGTCATGCGTCTCATGTCAGCTCAGACGAAGATTTATCGTTGCAGAGATGACTCAACCAAGTTCTATATTTTATTTGACTTAACTAGCTAAGACACCTGTGTAGTTTATAGATATAACTAGCACAGAACTCAATCAAGCCTTTGATGGCTCCTTCATTATGTGAGCAGAACTGCATTAGCCCTAAAGATTCTTGTAGCCTCTGCTGTGAGCTCAGAGTTTGCGCTTAGAGGGCTTGAGTGTGTGTATAAAGTACTTAGTCAATTCAATGTCAAAATTTAAGAAACATAGTATATTTGTTCATTAAAATTTGTGTAAAAGATCAGAGAAAGTAATCGTAAATTATCTGTAACCGTTAAGAAATGGTCGTTGTCAGCACCGTAATTTATGGCCACGACTCTTCGGATGGTTCAACGACGACTACACTGCGGCCAGTGTCGTTTCTGTTTTACACGCTGGAGTCGATCTTTAATATGTTTTGTTTGGCTTATCACATCAAGGGATTTATGGCTGTAGATTTGTATATGTTGTCCTGGGATAGGCATCTCGTTTTCTATATTTACTTAATGACCTTTTACGTGTTCATGGTGATCACGCTCTTCCAGAGCATCAATATCTGCTCGGGCCACAATCCCACCATTGGCATGGAGATCTTTAAGTCCTGCCTAGCCTCGGTAGGATTTATATCGATCTCCATCCTAACAATGTGGGATGCGGAACGTGACTTTCACTTGATGTACAGCGGCAAGGAGACCAAAGATGGTGTCTATAAGACAGATAGCCCCGTTCATCCGTTCTCGGCATTTCTCCTTTATCAATCGGTTGCCTCACTGGCCTGCGGCGTTCTCTACTTGCTGCACGCCACCATCCTAATAGATGTGAAGCTAACAGCCGTGAACAAGGTATTGACAGAGGGGGAAGACTCCATGTACATGGCTATACATATCTACGTCCTTGGTGAATATGTTCAAACAAAACTTGAGAAATACGCATGGTTCTACGATTTCTGCTCCAACCAACGCATTGAAATCTAAACCTGCTTTCGCACCTACCGACTATTTAAATCTGTATATAAGTTTAATATGCCTTTTAAAAGAAACAAATTATATGAATCATAACTGTTTTAGATAAAGATTGGATTTTCCTTTGATATATAGCATGGGATATAGAAATAGAAAGAATTGGAGTATTAAATGGTATATAAAATGATATTGTAGTTGTCAAGCTGAATAGATTCTGGCTTTTTTTATAGATGAGATCATCTAATAAAGCGATTATATAGACATATAGGAAACCAAAGCGATCATTGATTATATTCGATATGCTTTAAATTATATTATATTCTATTATTATTAAATTATATCCACCTATTCTGTCTGCAATCACATTTAAATAAACTCAGTTGATCCAGTATATATAATATCTATGTATACAAATGCGCTTCTAATACCCTTTTGGTCTTTATTGTTGCTTTCAATTACCAGTGGCGAAATGTTCTATAATATTGTTCTCCTTTAAAGTCCATTGACGCGCTCAGTTAGGGACCTTTGGACAGGAATGTGACAATCTGTTATCTGCTTTAACCATGAATGATTTCATTGAAAGGCTTTGTGGAAAACCTAAAAACCTTTTTGTATACAAAATAGCTGCACACACACACACACACACACATACACTCGCACACTCGCACACTCACAAGGCGCCGAGTGCTCCACCCACTTGTTGTGCAAAGGTATGACCGGAAAGGGCTTTAAATTTTGCACTTTTATGGGGGCGTGTGGTTGGGTGTTGGCTGCGCTGGCAGCAGTTGTCATCCTGCAGCGGCATGTGTCCTGCCGTTGATATCGGCTTAACTTTGCCATAAAACTGTCAGCGTCACGCGTGTAGTGGACACGGGCACGGGCACGGGCACGGACACGGACACGGAGAGCAGCGCAGGGCGGTCAAATGAAATAAATTTTACAGCCAAATGGGTAGACTTTTGCCAAACAAAAAGGCCAAAACCCACACACACACACACATACACATACAGTTGCAGAGATTTGTATGGGCAAATGTCAGAGGCAAATCTAATGCGGACAACAAAAGCACCTGTGACCTGGAAAATGTCTCGTGGTTGCCAACGGCGTGGCCGGATTTAAGCCGGGCGCTGTTGACCAGCAGCACTTAAAGCCCGGCGCTCGTCTGGGCCAAGTGCAAATGTTTACGCCAAGTCGCCCTTTGTTGTTGAGCTTCATCAAGTCCCCGCCGTTCCCGATGTTCATCAATTAAGTGTCATCAATCATCTGCAAGCAATCGAAAATGTGGAGCGAAACAGCGACGACGCGACGGCCAAACATGTCACGGTACAAACTGTCGCTTAACCTAAACCAAAACCTAAAATGCGAAAAAACCACAGAGATTATTTACTTTAGTCTCAGACATCGATTAGACGTCATATGGGGTATTCCACGAAACGGCAATACAATACTAAAATATTGTAATAAAATTCGAATTGTATGATAAGATTAAAAAAATATTTGATTAAAAATTTAAAGCAAAAACAAATTCATAGACATCGATTATATGTCATATGGGGTATTCCACTAAAAAGTTTGAACCAAACAATAAAATATAGAACAATGTATTACTTAATGAAAAATGTAAAACAAACAGAGATGATATACATTTATATATACCGATGTATACCTAACAGAAGAGTTCATTAATCGACTTTCATAATTCCCAGTTCCATTAAAACAAATGCAATCAAAGCTCGTCGAATTGTTATTGATATTGATTTCTGGAACTGCCCTTTCAACCTGATATTCGAGCCCTGCTATGGAAGGAGGGTTTCAAGTTTTTCGACTAAGCGCAAACATTGTACACCTAAACACACAAGACCGGGCCATACACCACTCGCAGCGCAATTTGTGAGTGGTGCAGTGGTGGTGGTAGGCGCAGCAGCACCTTTTGAGCCCATATCAATTTCAATCATGGCTCAGCATTTCGTTTGATGGCCCACTGTGCTCTGTGCGGGGCCGTAAAACTAAAGCGCTTCACGCTTACGGCGTATTCTTTTCTCTGGCTTTTGGGGGATGCCGGAGTTAAGGGCAGCTGAAACTTTAGTTGGTTTATGGGCTCGTTGGCGAATTCAAATCAAGTGGAAATGCTGGAGCGGCACTTGGAACGACTTGGTCTTGTAAGACAAAGCCATTAATGGCGCCTGGCGCTGGCCACGCGAATCTTTATGCCACAATCTTCGCATTAGAAATCAATGTCGAGCGCTGCAGTTATGATTATTGCAGTTGTCAAAACTTGTCTCACACTCACTCTCCCCCTCACTCTCTCTCTCTCTCTCTCTCTCTCTGTTTCGCTTTGTGTGAGCTTAATGGGTTATCCTGGTAGCTGGCTAGGTTTAGGTTTATGCAAATGCGCAACGCTTTAGCGCTGGCAAACAGACGTCCAAGTAAATGTGGCCAGGGCACGCTAAAAAATGCTTATGACTTGTGTAAACAATTTGGCATTCGCCAAGTCCAACGCCGGCAGCCCTCGAGGTTGTGGAGCTCTGCTCTTACGTGTAGGTATGTGCCAGCTGAAGCTCTATCCTGTGGCTCGATCTGCTGCAGCTGTATAAAAAAATATTTTATGGACTTTGGGTGCAAAAGTAACTTTGTGTCTTGGACGATAAGCGAAGTTTGCGTATGTGACTTCCGTTTGTCCTTGCATGTCCTTTCGCCATCGTGTGTGTGCGCATGTGTATGCGTGTGTCCTGTTTGCTTTCGCACAATTTTTATGCATTTTCTTAGCGGCCATTTTTATGCCCGCACACGTTTTCCATTAGACGTCAACGGCTGTCATTTCCGCATTTGCCTGTTTGATTTTCGATACGTATCCCTTGCCTGAGGCGTTTAATTGAAACTGGGTCAACTGCTGGACGCCCATTAATCACGCCCTCATCGCCGCGACACTAACGCAATTTGCATTTGCGCTCTTCGCCCAATTATCATGTTCGAACAATTATTCTTTGTTAGGCGAAAGTTTTTCCCGATCTAATTGAAACGGTGAAGGCGGCATTAATCTTCATAAGGTTGACAACTTCATTAGAGTGGCGACAGCAGCGAGCACGGCATTGATTTGCTGCTCCACACAGTTTGCCAATATCCCCACGCCCCAGGCAGCTTTCCTGCTGCTGCTCTTCTGCTAATTAAAAATGTAACACACACACACGCACACACACAGTGAGAGAGAGAGCGAGAGAGAGAGAGAACTTAAACCGCTCGCAATTTATCAAAGGCATAAAGCGGTGCGTTTTTTATGCCGCGGATATAATTTTTTAGCAAGGCGCTGAAGCGCGGCGCGTATAATGCGCATAATTTCTATGCCACGTCGGTCGCCCGCAAAATGAATGTAGACAGACGCATGGACTCGGACAGGGTTGGGTTGGGGAAGCACTAGTCGACCTTTGCGCCAGCGCCAGCCACAACAACAGGCACAAACATGGCGTCAGTTTTTGGCAATGAGCAGCGTATCGGTAGCAGGAGGCAGTGCTGCGTGTAGGGGCAGGGGGGCGGGGGTCACATGAACAAAAGAGGTACACGCGAAAATAAAACCTATTACCGGAATCATAATTATCTTTTATGGCCGCGTCTGTCATGACGACATTATGGCCAGCACGCCACGGCGCGGCCTTCTGGCCTCGGCCTGAACCGCGCCAACACGCAGCAATAAAAAACCGCGAAATGCGGCCAAGTAGCAGCAAAAAACGAGCAAGCGGCTGGCAATGACTGCGCAATGCCCGCTCACAGCGCAAATGGAGCTTGCTGGGGATTCCAGAATAGAATCGAGGACTCCAGATTAGAATAGAGTTTATTTGGATTTCAGTTTCAAATATTTTGTAGTTCCAGGTATTCCCTCAGAATGATTGGCTCTAATCTTTACTGCTTATATATATATAGAAATTGATATCTATTAGATATTATCTATATTGCAAGTTTTCCGCTCTCTCATTTCATCTTCATTTATCCCATCATGGGCTTTGCCAAACAAATATGCCTCTTTTTCATTAAATAACAGTGCATGAAGAACATAAATTACACACAGACACACACACACACACACACATAGGTAGGAGCAGACTGGGGTCAGTGGGGGGCAGACAGGGTGGGGACACCAGTCCAGCGCAAATTATGTAGTCGGCATAATATTGTGCTTATTTTCATTACGCGTTGTCTAAGCGCGGGCAGGAGACAGGGGCCAGTGCGCTGGCCGCTGGGCGCAGGGTGGGCGGGGCTGCCAGGCAGCTGTTGACAGCGTCGCTAAAAACAGGTGTTTTCTAATTTATGGAAACACCCCAGCAATAGACGCACTCGACGGTTGTCCTGAATGTCCTGGCAGTTCTTCTGTTCTTGTGTTTGACTTTGAGTTATTAAAAGTGCGCTGAGCGGCAGGAGGCGGGGCGGGCAGTGGCATGAGCGGCAGGCTTTGTTAGCGTCTGTCTGTGGCTGTGGCAGACAAATCAAAGTGCCCTCGCGACGCTTGTCATGTGTTTTTTAATTTCTAATATTTCACGCTGCAACTAGAGCTAATGCTTGAGGGTGCTGCGGGGCAGGAGGCGGTAGGGTGTAAGAGGGGGGAGGTGAGCTGAGACGCGCTATTGTTGTGCACTTGCAGTAAATTATGCGAGACACGTTGCTCTAGCTCTGCTCTGTCGACGAGGTGTGCCTGAGGTGATGCACACACACACTCATACAGAGAGAGAGAGCGAGAGACAGAGATAGAGAGACTTGCAGCACTACGTGTGATAATTCAGCGCACCAAACAAAAGTTTAAAAATTGCCCAAGGCCAAGTGTGTGTGTGCGGCCTGCCCCTTGCCCCCTCACCCAGCGTCCCTTCGCTCTTCGCCCGTTGCTCGAACAAAAAGCGCAATGCACGTGCGGCCTTTGTGCTGTTGTTGTTGTTGTTGTTGTAATTGCTGCCTGTTGACAGGACACTTCAACTATTGTTGTTTGCCGCTGCTCCCCTCAACGCTACGTCCGCTCCTCTCCGTGCTCCACATGCCCACCTCCTGCTTAATTCAGCATGAAATTGGTTTGTATTATTATTTCGCACTCGTCGCTCGCACCGCCAGCGGCGTTTCAGCAACACCTCAGCTCAGCTCCACTTTAAGCTGTCAGTCGCAGTGGCTTAAAGCTCGTTTAAAGTGTGCCACAATTCCCGAAATGCCGAAAAAAAAATGGCATATGAGCCACGAAATGCCACAAAATAATTCTAAAGCAAAGTTTGCTTTGATGCTGTGCGCTGCTTTAATTAAAAACTGCGCGCACTGAGTAACTAGCACTTGATTAATTTTTGGTTGCACACAAAAGTAACGCCAAGCACAAAAAAAACCACCCACACACACACACATACGCACACCACAAAACAGCAAACAGCAACAAATTGCTGGCCAGTTGCTAAAAAAAAGTGCTAAAAAAAAGGATCCAAATTAATTATGTCCATGGCGCGCTGTTGGTGGCGCGTCGTACTTTACGTTATCAACGCGTGCTCTGCATACGTGAGCGTGGATCTAGCAGCATAGCGACATAGATACACACACAAACACACATACACATGTACACATAGAGGCGAACTCTATGCGCTTGGCCATTGCATATTTTGTGGCATGCTGAGAGCTCTGCGAGGGCGGGCTACGTTTGCATTGCTTTGATATTGAATTTTTATGAAATGAAATACGACTAGATGAACCTGCCTTCCATCTCTGACTGTGAGAGAGGCTCCATTTTTTTGGTGGGGCGTGATCACCGTGATTTAATATCTGCTGTGATTATGCGCAAAATATTTGAAATGAACTGCGCTTCAGCTGTGAACTGTGCACAGCTGCTTTGAGAGCTGAATCTAATTGAAAAGCAGTCAGCAAATAGTACATCAAAGCATGGCCAATAACTGTTGCAATATTTGGTAAAATTGGAATGCATACATGATGAGGCAAGGGAGAGGGAAGTTATAAAGTAGTTGCAGAAAATAAATAAATATCAAAATAAAAATTATTATATATAAAAATTATTAAAATAAATAAATAACTAAATTAGTATGTGTAAAAATATAAATAAAATTTAAAATTCAAATTAATAAATTTTAAATCCACATAAATTTATTATATACAAAAATAACTAAATATGTATATACATATATAAAATAAATTAAATAATTTAAAAATAATAATAAATTAATTTTTGAAAAATAATTAAAAATATAAATGAAATAAAAAATTACATTAAAAAAAATATATTAATAAATTTATTACATAAAATAAAAATAAATGAAAAAATCAATCAATTAATATATACAAAATAATTTAAATAAATAATTGAAATATTTTAATTAATTCAGATATTAGGAAATAAAAAATTATTAGTAATCAATATATAAATAAATAAATTAGTAAAAAAATAAAAAAAAAATAAATTAAATAAATAAAAAAAATAGTAAAAATAACATAAATAATTAAATAAATAAATACAAGAAATAAAACACGCAACTATTTTACAATTTATTTACATGTTTTGCAACACTAATTTATATCACAAGGCCACTCAAGCGCTATTTAAAACTGCTAAATTAATCAGTATAAATTAAGATATCTAATTTTAAAGAGCTGTCTGGTCTTTGTAAATATATACATATGTATGTCAAGAGTTATTCCGGGTGGCTTGAAATCATCGAGTTGCTGCCATGCGTCTCAGGTCCTCAGCGGCAGACACTTTTCACTTATGATTGGAAGCAGAGCAAATAATGAAATGTCTCCGGCAAGCACACATATTAAATACAATATTAATAATCTCGCTTGCCATTGTCATATGTGTGTGTGTATAGAGATGAGGAACGGCTGCGAGTGCCAGTATAATCATGCCGACATTGTCTGCAACTACGCAGCACACGCCAAGAGTCATCACTCATTCACTCACACACACGCACACACACACTCATACACAGTCGCAGTGGCAGACACGCCTGATTTTTACCTAGAGCACAAAAGTATAGCATACTTTGTGGCGTCGCGCGCCAGACTGGCGCCAGGCCAAACAAAAGCGTAGCCCGGAGTAGCTGGCGCAGAGGGTCGCTTAATAAAGCGACGACATCAGCTTCAGCTTAAAGCCCAGTCGAGTAACTGATAGAGCCCATACCTAGGCACACACACCCACACACACACACACACATCTATGGATTGCTCTGAGTGTGCTCCAATGCCCGAGGCAAATGTTAATGTAAATGTTTGTCTGCTATTTGAATTTTAATTACTTTTCTTGGTTTTCGCGCAGCGCAAAAACTATTTATACCTTGGCGCTCCCCACCCTCAGCCTCAGCTTCTGCGCTAGCCCCAACCCAACTTTATAATAGAATCTCCAGCCAGAAAACCATAAAAACTTTCGCAGCCAATCGAAGGTAGGGCCCAGCGAGCGAGAGATTGTAATGCGCCTTAATTGAAACAAGTCCCAGACCAATTGTGCCGCACAGCCACTTAAGCGCGTCCAAAAGGTAGACGCCACAGTGGCTCCCAGTTGCACAATCAAACATCAGCCGCCGCTTGCCGATGGGTAGCATAAATTTTCAAATTGTTTGACTCTGGTCGTGGACCACTTGAACGGAAACGTCTAATTCCAGTCGCTGAGATTGAGAGACGGCCGCGCCGCCCCCTTCGCTCGGACAAAAGTTGACGCGGCGCGGCTTCTGGCGTCTGGCAGCTGTTCCCAGGCAGAGCCACAGCCACAGACAGTCTGAGAATTCCTGTGCTCTCCTTCTGTCTCTTATCGGATTCAGCAGGGGCCGGCTGCGCCGCAAAGTTCAGCTCGAACAGAACGCAGAAAGAAATTCAATCAAAGGTACAAGTTAATCCCGCGTGAGTTCATAAAGTTCACAAAGCCAATTTATATGCCAGGCGCAATAAGTTTTCAAGTAAACGCCAGCGAGACGCCTATCTACATTTTTGGCAAGGCGATATAAGTTTTAGTGGATCAAGTTAGTAGTATTTCGTAATACTTGTTAGCTATTGAAAGATACAGAGATGCATATCTGCATCGACTATTCCAAATGAACTCTGAATACACCTCTTCAGCTCATTAGTCTCTACAGATATTCGGTTTGAGGCACTTCAAAGAGTCAAAACTATTGCAAATATCATTCAACTCAACTTGCATGCCATTGACAGAGCGCTTCAGAGTTGGCAATATTGAACTGATTTATGAAAAAGCACGCAGGCCGCCTAGAGAAAAGAAATGGCTCGTTTACCAACTGGCAACTCGTTCGCGTATCACGCGCCTTTGAAGTCCCGTCTAATGTGTAATAGAGCTGCGCGGCGGCATCATTATGGAGTCAAAAGAAGTTGTCTACAAAGGCAGCTTTTGGTGATTCCTTCACATATCCTCAATTAGTGTTAAGAGCTTGTCAAACAAGCAACGAGATTAAAGCGACATGCTCCAGCCAGCAGCCCGGCAGCCCAGCAGCCACACCCACACCCAGCTGAGCGTGTGGAGCAGAGAGGTCTCGAGGGGCAGGGCGTAACCCGAAATCGATTGGCAATAGCCGGCAGCTCATTTCACCTTCCCAGGCAGCGGTAAAAACAACAATCGCAGCTGGACGGACAAACGCAAACATCTAATTGCCTGGACAGAGCAAATACAAAGGCAGAAGACACTGGGGACTACTTAGGATGAAGTTCAGAGCAGCAGCAGGAGCAGCAGCAGGAGCTGAAACCAGGACCAGAGCACACATTGCAACAATAAAAAGGTGAAGGATTAATAGCAAATAAATTGATGTTGAAATGGCGATTAGAGTGGACAGTGCAAACGATAGATAAACTCTGCTTAAACTTAGTTTCACTCTCGCTCTCTCTCAGTCTCCCTCTCTTTCTTTGCTCTTAAAGCCAGTTGCCTTGAGTGTTGCTTTAAGCGAGTCTCATAAATCAACTGAAAATTTACCTATGAAAAGAAAATGTCAAAGCGTGCAAATCTGCAAAAATCAACAAAATGGAAAAAAAATACAAAATCGTGAATAGCCGCATTATCATATGAATTTTTGTGGTCCACCCGCAGAACAACAACAAAAGCCAAAAGTTGTATAAATTTGCGAGCCACTTGACATGCATATGTGTGTGTGTGTGGCACAACAAAAGGTAAAGCAAAGAGGGTCAACACACACAAAGCTGGACAACAGAGAGCAGCAGCTGGGGCTGGGAGCCAGAGAGCAGGAGAGCCAGGAGAGCGGGCAGGAGCCGAATGAGTGCATAAATTTTCATAAATTTGCGGGATACGCAAGAACTTTGATTTATATGATATTTGGTTTTGTGTTAGTTTTGCAACATGCTCATCATATCTGAGTGGGAGTATGAGATTTTAGGTGGGCGGAGCCGGGGGCCTGATTGCCATGAAAATGGGGCTGGCAACGTGTGGCGAATCGCACAAGAGCTCAACAGCAAATCGATGAAATCGAGTCGAGTTGCGCTTTAAGTTTGCCTCAAACGAGATTAGATGGCGCTGTCCATGTGGAGTGACCTTTGGCTCGCCCGTTCACTTTTCACGTTTCACGTTCACGTTTATTTTTGCAGTGAAAAACGATGAGAGGAGCAGAAATGGCAGTGGTTTGCATGTTCAACAGAAACAATCAAATCGCAATTTACTGGCTCATGGAAAAGCGATTTATCGCTGGGGAAGTTAGTCGGTCATAAAACATCCATTAACTTCATGTCAATGTTGCATATAGGGTACGCACAACCAGCCCTCCCCCTCGCTAGGCAGGAGCTGGGCAGAGCATCGGTTAGTCAACGGCCGTTCATTTGCGGTATTGGTCGTGCATGGGAGTCAGAGTCCTGGCCGCATCTATGTCCTGTGCACACTGCAAATTGCTCGGCTCCGCCTCTGCAACATGTCAGCGTTTTATTTGCTTTTGTCCAAGAACCGAGCCCAATGACACGTGATAAGAAATGGCAGGCGGCGAGCAAAAGCAACAACAAAACTGAAACACAATTGATACTAAAGAGCGGACTCGATGATACTCTATTGAGTTGACAGACTTGATCTGCCGGAATGGATACATTAAAGTCGAAAATTTTATATTTTAAAGAATTAATAATATATATTATAGAGACTCCTCTTGAGATCCCTCTAGAGCCTACATTCCTATTTCTATTTCCTATAGATCTATATGATTGATTCTACATAAGAACTCATATGGTATAGAAACAATTGGACTAGCAGCGTCTACTTATATGATAACTGTATATAAACATATTTGTTAATTTTTTCATTTTTCGGTCGCTTTCATCAAACATTGTCACACGATCTGCAGCCCCCTTTCGAACTGCTCCCAATTAATACAGGGTATAGAAACGGGCAAAAAGTAGTCCGGAAAAACAACAATTGCACACGTACGCAAAAGCAATTTTCCAATTGCCGCAAAGAAATGTCAAAATTTTTGTCGTACTTTTTCCTTTCTCTTCCTCTTCTTTTTTTTTGGGCCGATGCAGAGTAGATTTTTTTCTCCGTGAAATGCGAACCACTCGACAAGAGTTAATTGTTGCTGGTGGAGCATTACGAGTGTCTGGAAGTAAATACTTTTGACTGTCATTGCCAAAGATGCTCAGAGCGAGTGCTGGAGTGTGTGGGGCGTAGCGGAGGGGGCGACGGCGACGGCGACGGCGACTGCGGCTGCGGCACTTAGCCGTAATGTGTTGTGAGTTGCGACGCCTTGCCGCAAACTTTTGAATTACCTCAGTTACAGGCGCAAAGCTGAAGAAGTTGCGGCTGTTACCGTTACAGGCGCGTAACCCCCTCTGCTTGAAGCAGACCCGCCCACAGCATTGCTCCATCTCATTTATGCCGTTTCAAGTTGCGCAACGAAGCTTGCGCCGCTCCACCTCATCTCGCACCACCTCCCACATTTCACTTTGGCTCAATCCCAATGTTTGTCTTTCATTTGCTGGCATCCCCCGGTCGGCGCGTTCTGCTCTACGATTATTACCTGCTGTTAAAAATTTCATAATCTAACAGATAATAATTTAATGTGCCGCTTTTAGTGGTTCACATTAAAAAGTTTGCCAAGAAATTCTGGCATTTCCTTTGGGGCAGGCAGGGGGTGGGAGCACTTCTTTTTATGCTGCTGTAAACAGGTAATTTTATTTAGCCAAATCTTGGTTTTGCCTTGGCTCGGGGTAGGGCATTAGGCAAGGCAAACAAATGTATTTACTTACATATGTATCCTCTAGCTGGAATTCCTTTCAGATTCTCTTACTGGTGTAAATGAATTTCGAGTTACATTAGATCTTTAATCCTACTTTAGATATGTCAAATATACTTTGCAGAATATTCATGTCTTGGATTATATCTTTGGTCTAACTCAGAATAGAGATTAGAATTTATATATATTATATATTATGTGGGAAATTAATTAACTAATAAATAAATTAACTATGATCATTTTTATATTCGTTCACAATAATTGTCCACAATTTTATTATATCGTATTGTATTAGAGTAGATTGAGTAAAATTGCACTCAATTTAATTTTCTTCCTTTCTTCAACATTCTTCTCCTAGGCGTGCGCTCTCTTTGAATGACTCTCTAGTTCATTCTCCAGGAATGTCATAGTTTTCAGGAATCCCACATATCGAAAGGCCTTATAGTATTACTAGCCTGTTTTTCTTTATAATATTTTTGCAGTCTTAACTTCGACAGCTAATGGACGGCTGTTTGCTGGCTCAGCTTTTGGCCATAAGTTGCTCAACACTGCTCGCTCGCCTGATCCTAAATCATTGGCCAGGCGAAACACTTGTTAGCCTGTCATAAGTTGTAGCACCCGCACTCTCGCTCCCCCTCTCCCGCCCCCCTCTGGTGAGAATGTGCGAGCATTAGCACTGCAGGCAGGCGGAGCTGTCTGTGCAGCAGCGGGCGCAGCATGCCGCCAATCGAAGGTATGTCCAGGGCTTGTGCTTCTGTATAGGTAGCTACTGTCTCGACAGTGTGTCGGCATCTCTATCTATCTGTGTGTGTGTGTGTGTGGAACTTTGCGAAGTTATGCGCATTTCTGCTGACCATTGGCATTCTGCAGCTTTTGTTTTTGCTCCCGGACATGGGCAAAGGTCGACACCGGCAGCTGTTGCCCGTTTTGTCTGTCCCGTGACTTTGTCTGCAGCCGGCGATTGGATGCGCATCCGCATCCTTGGCGTGCTTGGCAAACGATTGGGGATTAATACCATTTTCGTTATCGTTTTTTTTTTTCTGTTGGCTTTGGCTCATCGTTTGGCGCAGTTTATTGAAAAGGTGACACTGCAGCGTGTCCAGGACATTGCCAAAAGTTTAGTCCTTGCCCAGCGGCAAAGTTTTGCGTGTCTGCGATTCGCTTCACAGTACGTGCGTTATTTTTTTTTCGCTTTCGTTTTGCAACTTTTTTGTTTGCTCCTCTTGCTCGATATTATCGACGTGTAACATATGTGAACATGTCGTTTGACACATTTGTCAGCTGGCTTAAAGTGTGGCCAATGGCGGCTTTAAGTCCCTCTACTTGGCCATTTTGGCTACAAAGCCAATTTCAATTGTCGCACACGCACAGGCCTAATTGTAAGCTACTTCGCAGCCAATTAGGTGCTTTCAACAGCTTTCCACATGCAGTCTGTTCTGAATACACACACACACACACACACACGTCCGTTGACAAATGACGGGCAGTGTTAACGGTGTTTGGCAGCATTTGTGCGCCTCATTATGTGGCATTTGGGCTAACCGCTTTAATTAGCTCTGCAAGCGGTGCACACACACACACACACACACACACACACACACACACATACACATGTATACATATGAAATGCATGCCTGCACTGGAGCTGCGCCCAAAACTTGCATGTGGTCAACAGCAGCCGACCCCAAAAGCCACTTGGGTCCGTCGAGTGTCGTTTGTCGAGTGCTGAGAGCCGAGTGTCGAGTGTCGAGTGCAGTGACTAAATGCTGCTAATACGATGTTGCAAGCACCTTCCTGCCACGGCTGTCGTTGACTTTAATTGAGTCACAAATCAACCAAAATATACTACAATGCACACACACACACTGGCACACTCACACACACACACGCACGCTAATTTATTACACAAAGTGTTGCATACTTTCGTGGGCACGGGCACCTGCTGAAGATGTCGGCGTTAATTTGAGATCTAATGAGCCGCAAAACACGCGCAGCAGACCTTGAGACACCGCGCTGCTTCATTATGCTAATTTCGGGTGCAGCTGGCGCTGACAACGCGGCGCATACGCAATCGCGCAGCGAACGCCGCAAGAATGCCCAACTATCGAGAGATATTTCTTATCGCCTTGGATGTAGTTATGCTGGCGCCAGTCGTCGCCGTTGCGAAATATTTTTAAAGAAATTCGCCAGCGCACAGAAAAATTATTTGCAAACCGCATAAAAACGAAATTTGGTCACCCCCAGAGGGGAGCAGGGGGCAGGCGGCTGCTTGCCCAAGGGTGACACTGGCTTGTTGCTGCGGTTGTTGTAGTTGTTGTTGCTGTTGCTGCTGTTGTTGTTGTTGTTGGGTTGAAAGTCAGCGTCACAGTTGCTTCCCTGGTTTTCATATTTTGAATACAAATTGCTTTATTTGCGCTGCTGCGCCAATTTGACATACCCTCAACTAGATAGTCCACTCCCCCGCCGCCCACTCCAGCGCCTCCTTCGCTCTACTCTTTGTGTTTGCTGTGCCAGTTTCGCTCCACTTCATTGCGAATTTTACATAGATATAAACAAGTGCTCAGGCCATCGCCTACCTTTTTCACTCTGTCTCTTTTCCTTATTTTTTGCTCACTTGCATACCCTGTAAATGGTGGGTATGCGCGGCTAGTTGTAGAAGAATATCAGTCAGAGGAGTATTCATATCGACTGATATTGACTTTAAGATAGATATTAGATATTTCTTCTAGATATTAGTGCATTGATGTAAACTTAGTACACGGTATCTGCTAGCTCAGCACTTCCCAGCAAATCACTCTTTCTTGTTTTCCCTCGACTATTTCTTTTGCATTTTATTACAAGCCACACACAGCGCTTTGATTCGCCAGGGGTTGGTTGTCAGTGCTGTCACGTGATGATCAGGGGCGGCAGCAGGAGCGGAAGGGGTGGCATGGAAGTGGGAAGTGGAAATGGGAACGGGAAGCTAAGCGGGTCTATAGGTAGTTCTGGTTTTTGAAAAACAAATTGCTCCCCGGTGAGCGTTTGCCAGCATTTGGCAAAGTTATTTGCATGGCTTTTCATCCAGGCTTCGTCCGCTCTGCGCTCAAGTCTCGAAATACATAATAATTTAATAATATTTGTCAGCCAGATAAATCATCTGCAGTTAATATGACAATGACTGACAGCGACTTTTTTCAAATGCCAGCGAATAAAAATTGTGTATCAAGGTAATATGACAACATTGTTGACAAATTGCCTTGTGGCATTTGTGAGTCAGTTTTTCTTGATGTGAAGAATTCGTATTTGATTTGATTTTATTTTATCCACTTTTTTGTTGTTGTTGTGTGCTCTGCTGTTTTTTAATGTCAGGCGGCTTTACGATCTAGATCTGGGATGGCCAGCGCCTGCCCTAGGGCAACTATGTTGCGCGCATAAAAATGCTGAACGCAAATTAGCACACACTGAGCCAAAAAAGCTGAGCACAGTTTTACGACTTCATATATGCAGATTTTTGGTTTTGCCGAGGAAGTTATGCGTAGGAAATATGTTTTAATTAGCTGCTGACAACAACAACAGCAGCAGCAACAGCAGCAGCAGCAGCAGCAGCAGCAGCAAGAGCAATACGATGTGGGTTAGCATCAACAAAGTAGCATGAAAACATCCGTTCGCTAATTTTAGCGATCGTCTAAGCAAATCCCAAACCCGTTCCGCCCATTCCGCCCTCTCCCCAGCAATTGCAACCGCAGTTTGTTGCAGCTCGACCTTTGGGGCAGACAAGTTTTGACTTGTTTGGCATCTTGTTTACGTTTGCCCCATTCTGATTGGCGTCGAGCAGGTGCCCCGATCATGCCATAAACAATCATACCCAGCGCATCACTAAATATTTTATAAATAAAGAGAGAGAGAGAGAGAGAGAGATATATATAGAGAGTGAAAGAGGGAGAACATTTTTATGGTCTACATAGTGGGAGGCAGCGCATAATTTGATGACAAATTAATACAATGGCCGCCCCCCGGCTAAGCGATGGGCAACGTATGTGGCCCAGGCGATTTATGCCGGTATTTATCAAATGAAACATATTATTATTGTTATTATTATTGTTGTATTTTGCACATTGTGTAGAATCGCACATGATTCATTCGCTGTGCGCTTGCCATTGTTCAGAGTTAAATAGAATTCGCGACATAAATATTAAGCGCGGCCACCGAAACATTCAAACAACATTAAGTGGCCTACAGCAATAAATAATGCATAATTTACGATCAATAATTTAATACTCTTAAATTTGCACACCAAAAGCATAAAAACTGTGGCAAGTACAAGTACATACTTAATACAGTACGTAATCTATCTAATCGGAGCAAATTGTTGTTGTTTTTTTTTTTCTTGATAAGAAGTTTGATTGCGCTAAATAATTGAAGTTTGTTCGGCTTCTGTGGGCTTATCAAGTGGAATTGTTTACTAGATTGCTGAGCACAAGCTGATAATGACTGAAATATCAACATTGTCGGAGTATTGTCAGAACTACAAGCAGATTGGAGAGGTAGAGGTACAAGAAAACCAAAACCAATAAGACTTATTGAATTAAGATTAAAAATATAAATTTAATAAATATTTATAGAATTTTTATTTTTAACAGTTTAGTATATATTTTTTCATTCATTTTAAAGAACTGCAAGCAGATTAGATTGAATAAAGGTTAAAAAAATTAAATTATTATATATTTATATCATTTTTAATTTTAATAGCTTAGAATTTTAAAAACGATATTTAATTAACCGAGCTGCAAGCAGTTTTAGCGAGGTAGAAGCGCAACTAAAACGTACTGAATTAAGATTAATAATATCAAATCACTAAATTTATATAGTTGTTATTTTTAACAATTTAATATTTAAAAAAAAAAATAATAATAATAATTTTCAGAGCTGCAAGCAGATTAGAAAAAAATTTAATAAATTTTAAGTTGGTATTTAATTAGATTTCAATTATTAAATTAAAAATAAGTACATAATTCTATTTCTTGATATTGCATTTTAGTTTAATTGTTCTTAAATCTATTTGGTAGATTTAGCAAGATAAACAGAATTCACAAATTTCACTTAACATATATCGTATGGGGAAATGCGCTTAACAGAGCAGTAACAGCAGCAGGGCTGTTAGCAGCGGCGCACTGTTATGGCTAACATGGAGCATACAGCCTCTCGGCCAGTAGCCGCAGGGCCGTCAGTCTGGGCACGGCCTTTGGGGCTGCAGCAACGTGTTTGGGCCCAAACAGAAGCTGGCCAAAACCCAAGCGAATAAGCCAATTGGCCAATTGCGACTGCGATTGCCGCCTTGACAGTGACAGTGGCAGTGACAGTCACTGTGGCTGTGACTGTGACAGTGACAAACAGACAGCTCGAGTCACATTTGCAGTCGCTCATTTGTCGCTACATCTATGGCCAAAGTTTGGCCATTAAACTCTGTCCAATTGCTGTGATTCATATGCTGCGTGGCCGTGAGGCCAGCGCGCACATTTTATGACAAACGGAAGGCACTTGAGCGAAACTTTGCGCCACCAGAGGGTGCGCGGAACCTGTGCGAGTCCCAATTGAAATGATCCAAGTCCTAGTGGCGACAGCTGAGCTTCATTTATGGCGGCCTTTGAACTATTGATGAGCCGTTTCAAACAATTAGTGCGTAAATTGCTGCTGGCTGGCGGCCATTAAATATGGCCAAGACAAGACACCCCCACCGCGACACCCGCCTCTCACACTTTTCTTAACCCTTTCACGCTTCGGGCATTATTAATGGGCTTGGACTCTGCTAATACTTGAAAAATGGAACGTAGACAATTTCGCGCACCTTTTTCCTCTGTTTTTTTCCTTTTTGCTGTGAAGAGGAGGGGGTGGGGGAGGGGGAGGGGGTACTCTAATGAGTTTGTTGCTTATTGTATGCTATGCAACGTTTGTTGTTGTTGTTGTTGTACTTTATTTTTGGCCGCCAACATTTGGCAGTGGCACTTCAAAATGCTCCGCACGTTGCGCCGAGTTTATTGGCGCCGGGGTTGGAAGTTGCAGCAGAACTTGACAGCAATGTGAATGATTGAGCGCGTGTCCATCAGAAATGCGTCTAATTGGTTTTCGCCAGCCGCGCAGCATAAAAATGTTACAAAAAAAAAAAGAGAAACGGAAAGCGAAGCGAAAAACGTAAAAAGTAAAACGTAAAACGTAAAAGGGTACGACTGTCTGCCAAAAGGTAATTTTGTTGTAATTTGCTATTCGTGTATGGCTGCGGGGCAACTAATTTGATTTGCTGCCGACACATTTAAAGAGGCGGCTCTTTAAAGTGCTCGGCACACCGAACGGGGCTGCTCCTTATCGGGGGCCGGGCCAATAAACTTGGCCAAATGGCAATGGTTATCAACAGCTGCGTTTCATAGGCGCCGTCCCCACCAGAGCTCGTGTTAATGTAATGTAAGTAATTTAGCTCGGCCTACGTTGGGTAGCTTAATTTACGGCCAACACATACACACACACACACGCACGCACACACACAGTGGCACACATTTACGTGTTATTCAATTTTGCAAACTAAACGTAAAAATATCATGTTTCCGGGCCCCAAAACAAACAACAACAGGAAATGTGCCAAGCGGGGGGGATTCGCAAGCAGACAAAACACTTTCACTTACACTCTCAATACATATATACATATGTATGTGTGTTTGTTTGAGTGTGTGTGTGTGTGCACAGTAAATATCAGGTTAATGGATTTGACGCCTGCAACGTCGCACGCAAAAATTTTCACTTTCACTTGGCATCTGCTACGGCTCTTGTTGTTGTTGTTGTTGTTGTTGTTGCTATTGCTGCTGCAGCGATTCCACATTTTCCACTCAATAAATTTCTCTTCCGTAGCTGCGGCAACATTTTCCCACCGATAAGCAATTTGGCTCAAACTCCTTTCGCGTCTGCCTCATTTGCCGCGCTCAATTTCTGCTGATGCCTACCAAACGGCGCACCTTGCGGGGCGGCTTTGTCTTAGACGCTGCAAATTGTTAAATGTGCCACAAGAAATTGCTTGCCAAGCTGATGAGCAATCAGATTTCGCCCAGAAGGTGCCAGCCACATGCGTCTGAGCATCTCTTTAAACGGCAAATAATAACATACGCAAGCTAACATAGCTCAACCTAACAGAGCGTTACAGGTTAAGCTAGCTGAGGCAGCAGAGCATCGTCATGGTTGCTCTAAAACCTAAGAACAATATTGCTAAGAGATTTATACGGAATACAATTTAAAGAAATTGTTATTATTATTTTTTTATTTTTTTTTTTTTTGTCAGTAGAATTATCAGTAGATTTTCATTTTTTGATTTTGAGAAAACACAAATTGTTTTATACTTAACTTAGATGTCTGTCGTTTGCATTTACTACAAAATTAATATATATTTATTTTTTAATTTATACGAATGTTCTGCTTTCGCATATCCACTAAATTTTTGTGACTTCTCTTGATGACATTCTCATTCACAATATATTCGCCCTAGACCCAAATATCGATGCTATTCTTGTCAAATATCGATAGTTAGCTGCAGGGCTATCCCCTCTAATTCCCACTGGCCTCTTAAAATTGATCCTGTTAAGCTTTAAAATACAAACAAATAAATAAAAATTGTGAAAATATAATACAAATATTTATTAAAATAAATATTTTACAATATTTTTCTACTGATTATCATAATTTTGGAGGATTTATCATTGCACAACATTTTCCATAATTATTTTTTTAAGTTGCAGGAAAAAATAGTTTGGCTTGATTTTACAAGAAAAACTCCCAAATTACAAACCAAAAAGTTTTAGTCAACCGAAAAGGAATAGTGGTTTTTCATGAACTATGTTCCTTTAATTATGTATATAAAAAAAAAAAAAAAAAATATAGATATATATATATATATATATATATATATATATATATTGGCGAATTTTGAAAGTAATTTTAAAGAGAAAATCAGAACACAGCTTTTAAGACACAAAACGATTTGAATGAAATATGATTCGCAATGCATGTGGGATTTAAATATTGCTCAGTCGTATCATTAGGAAATCTCTTGGCCTCTTATCGAATACAAATTGGCAGCACATACGACCAGACTGCGAATGGGCTGTCATAAACAGTGCTTACCACCCGATTGGCTGGCATGCAAAGTGGGCGCAAGGTACAAATGCAAAGACTCATGTGAGCTCGCTCAGTGTGCCGGAGCGGAGGAGTGGAGGGGGCGGCGAGCAATGCGCCAAGTCGCTAAGTCGTTTTAATGGCCAATAAAAGCAAAATGTTGTCACTTTTTTCGAATTTGTATAAATTTTCATTGCCCGGGATAAGCCGATGCTGCTGCTGCTTCTGCTGTTGATGCTGATGCTGAAATACTACGTGCAATTTGGCCCAGCCTCGTTCTGCTGCGGGGCCAAAGGGTTGTTGCCTGGCTGATGCTTCGGCTCTGGGCGATGTATGTATGTATTTGTTGTTGTTTACGATGTAGCAAGTAATTTTTTGCAACTTATCGCATGCAACAGCAACAACAGCAGTAACAACAACAGCAACAACACAAACAACAACAAGAGTCGATACTTTCTCGCTGCTGTGATTCCGCTTTTCACACTTTCTCGCTTTCTCCATTTTATGTTTGCCTTTACTTTGATTTAGTTGCTGCGCCTCCTGCCACGCCCCCAGTACTCTTGTGTATGTGTGTGCTGGATTCAATTTGTTTGCTTGTGTGCCGCACGAAAATAAATAAATAAAACGCAAATCGTTGCAAATCGTCGCAAATCGGCATCAGAAGCCAATTTGATAGCCTCAGCTTTAACCGAGCAGCTTCCATTTTATAGCCCGCTCGTGGCTAGATTTTCACGCATTATGTCCAATTGATAATAATTTATGATTATTTACTTAAGCATTTGCAGTTTTTCAATTGCCCCAGCCAAGCCCTAAGCCCATTTCACTGCCCACAATTTGCATGGCATACTTTAAGGCGTCGCCTCTGAGCTCAGCTTACCCCTAAGAAAATATATGCATATCTCTGGCCAATATTAAATTTGCTTTTGCAAATCCTAAGCGATGTCTCTCATAAAGTACGTGGCCCATAAATTCGTGCCCGAAAAGTCGAAACTCAAAACTCAATTCACCTTCTAATGAAAACCGGCAACATTTTTACAATCTCATCAAAGCATTCGGGCCTCGCAGAATGGGATATTGTTGTTTATGCCTCGGCTGCCGACATTTTGCATAATTTTCGTATTATTTCACCTTAGGGCCTTGCCGAGCTGAGCCAGCGCCAAAGAAAAGTTTATTGATGTAATAAATTGTTATTTGCTCAAAAGTTGCGCCCTTTGTTTTTCCACATGGCTGGCAAGGCGCCATCGCAGCAGCGACGAGCCACTGCACCACCCAGCCACCGCATCGCTACGCTCACCTCTCAATACCGTTTTATGCTGCACAAGATTTTATGTGCATTTAATAGATCGAGCAACAACACCAAAAGCTCCTATGCCATATGTCTCTCGTTCGATTTATTTACGAGACACGCGTACGAACAGCAACAGCAACAACAAAAGCAACAGCAACAGCAACAACAACGGAAATGTACAAGTGAACAGGGATAGATACTCGACTAGGTGACGCCCTATGATATTGTAAGTACTTCTTATGGCACACGAGCATATACTCTGTAATCGGAAGTGAAATGAGCTTATGAATAGAAAATGTTTTCTTACATGTATAGCTTTTGTTTTCAAAGTGTCACTTATTTAATATCTATTATTATTATTATTTAAGTGTGTCTTTAGTTCTTTTATATTAGAGAATTTCTCAACTATTGATAGACCTAAAACTATTGACTATCGATATGTATCGATGAACAATAAATACACTATTTTAACAAAGTCATGGATTTTTATATATTCTCAAAAAAACATTTCTCATATACGAGATAATTTGAAAACTATAAATATCTATCGATGTAATCCAACTTTTAAGCGATCGACACCTCAATCATGAGTTCGCTCAAGTCGTCTATATAGACTTGAGCGAACTCATGATTTTTTGTTCTCAAAATACAAACTTTTTAACCAACGATCTTTTATGCATTTCATATTTATGAGATATTATCATTATTTATCGATATTAATCTATGTAATCCAGCTGTTAAATAATTAACATTTTATACAGACAGTGTAAGCAGACACAGATATAATAATTTGAAAGTAGCTTTTCCGATACCTATCACTTATTATCGATACTTATTGGCGTATAAATGATATATTGCTTTATACACATATGTACATACACAATATAAATTTGTTATATGCCTCCTGCCTTTATCTACATATTAAATACTAATAATGATTAAGCTTTTCTCTGCTAGCAGACTATTTATAGGGTATCCAAATCAGATATATATCTCTATATCAGCTCAGGCACTTGCTCAGGCATCGGTTCGATTTGTCTTGTTAGTGGATCTAATGGCTTTCATTTAGCGCTTGGCCTCTGCTTTGGTGCAATTAACTAAAATGAAAGTGCAATATGCAAATGAAAATGATATTAAGGCGCATTAGATGTACGCCGTTTCGATGCCACTCCCCCAACGTCTCTGGCTCTGGCCGCTGCCCCCGACCGCATGCAGTTGGCCTCCATCCAAAAATTATATGCAAAATGCGCGTAAAGTGTTTTTAATTCGCTGCATCTCAGCAGGCAGGCAGGCAGGCAGGCAGGGGAGGCAGGAAGAGGGGAGGTTCGCCCTAGTGTGAGTTGTGGGCGGGCGGCGGGCTGTTGTCCAGAGGGGCTTTCCTTGGCATGAACGCGTCATTAACGCGTCGCCAAGTTAGACAGAAAATTTATGAAAAACTATCGCGAATTTCATTTCTCTCTGTGGATGCGGCTGGCATTCACTTAATTGATTTAATAGGCCAACACAATAATGATTGCAATTTTTATGCTGTTGTATTAATATACCCTGCATTGTCTTCCTTACATTATGCTCGGATCAATTTTTGTATTGGTTTCTTTATTTATTTATTTTGCTGTTTGTTGCATCACTTTGCATTTGGTTTATCAATTAATGCGCTGCATTTTATTGTTAAGCACATTAACGCAGTCACGCGTGGCCCAACACCAGCCGCTGGATACCCTTCCCGCTCGCCCCCTCGCGCCCCAACATGGCCAGATAATTGCGTGTGTGGCCGACGAGGCTGAACTGCGTGTAAATTTTAATCCAATTGTGTGCAGCCAAAAGTGTGCAGCCCACAAATGCAAACAGGCAACACACACATACATACACACACACACATATACTCATTCGTATGTATGTGTGTATTTATTTTTGCGTACAGCTTTTCCAGCTGAATGCATTTGATTGTATTTTTCATTGAGCTACATGACCCACCGCAAGCCGCATCGCTGGCCACGCCCACTCCATTGAGAGCGCCCAATCAGCTGCCCACGTGGCGTTGTTCATTGCATTTGCCAGCAAATTTGTTTTGGCGCTTTTATCGTTATGCATTTTATGCTCAAAGGTGAAACAACAACAATAGCAACAACAACTACAGAAACAACAACAATAACAACAATAAAATCAACAAATACAGCAGAAACAAGCACATTTGGTCATGTTCCACCATTCACAATAGACAATGTGCGTGTGTGAGTGGGAGAGAGAGAGAGAGTGTGAGAGTGTCTGTGGGTTTGGCTGTATCTGTACTATATAGATAAAACTTTAAGTGCATAATACAGAATTACTCCGAATTATAATTGATTCTACACACTCTTCTGCTATTCTTTCCCTCTCTTTAGCTATGGCTCTATCTATCTCTCTATGCTTATACTTCTGTATAGCAACTATCTCACTCGCTCTATATATCACTCTCTCAATATCTCTCTTCCTGTCTTTCCCTCTCTCTTTTTCTCTTTCTTTCTCTCCCACATTTCACACTAATTATGTTTCCACCTCAATTTCTTTCTGTTTGAATATTTATTGATCCTATAGCACTCACTGCTCCAATATCTTTAAACCTATTTTTATTTTCCATTACTCAGAATGATTATTGTAGCTTCTCTCTGTCACGCTTTCCCTGTCTACATATATTTATCTCACATTCTCTTTCTCTCTCTCTCTCTCTCTCTCTCTCTCTCTCTCTCTCTCTCTCTCTC
>NW_022046032.1:0-44627 GCF_001654015.2 Drosophila navojoa | reverse complement strand
CTCTCTCTCTCTCTCTCTCTCTCTCTCTCTCTCTCTCTCTCTCTCTCTATTGTTCAGCTAACATCATTCAACGGCAATGCTTGCATTCACTCTGAGCTTTCCTCTTTAATCTCGAGCTTCTCATCTCTTTGCCATCCTCTTATTGCAGCGCCCACCCGCTGTTAACACCTCAAAGAAGGAGCAACAGCCTCAGAGTGTCTCTTCAACTTCTCACCTCGATTCGGCTAGCTAAACTCTCTTTGTTCATCTGAATTTTTCGCTTGGTGTTTTGCCACTTCTCCACCTTCGCGACATTCTCACTTTCTCATTAATAATTCCGCTTAAATGCTTTCTAATAATTTCCGCATAATTCATATCGATGAACGTTTTATGCGGCACTTACGATAAGGGCAATTCCGCCGTGCGACGAACTGCGTCGCCTCTGGCTGTTGTCCTGGCTGTTGTTTGCTCGCCAAACAAACAACACGTACAGCCACACACACACACACACACATACACATACACACCTAGGCTATGGTATTCATACTCGATTGATAACCTTAATAAAATGCTTCACATTATGCCAATCGATTGCACACCATGAATGTGTTTATCCTTTGCCTTTGCCTCGCCTAATACAGCAGCCCCCGGCTCGATGGGGCTCCCGAGGTGCGGTGGCGGTGGCTGTGGGCAACTAGATGTTGGGGCTGGCACATCAATGCCGGCTGTTGCCAAAGCGCAACAATGACTGAAGCTGAAATTCGAACGGTGCCACGTTCGTATACCACCTTGTTGGCCTCCAGCCGGCTCCACCCAGCTACCCACCTAGCGCTTACACCGCCACGCTCATTTAGTGCTGCCTGTCTGTGGGCGGGGTCTCGGCAATTGTGCAAAAAGTGCCAATAAAGCACATTCTTTGTTCGGCTTTGGCTTCGGCTCGCAAAGTGCTCAACAAAGCGGGCGGGCCAAGCCGGAGCAGGATAACGTGTTACGCTAGCTTACGCCTGTCTGTCAGCCTGTGTGTGTGTGTGTGTATGTGTGGGTGTGCCTGAGTGTGCAAGGATAATAATAATAACGTATGAATAGGTAAAAACGTTGGCGCGCTGTGCTCAACGATCTAACCAGGAGGCAGAAGGCCAGAGGGCAGGAGCAGGAGGCGGTAGACAGGAGCAGGAGGCAAGAGTCTCATCACAGCATTCTAGTTGGCCATTGCCTGCGCTTGATTGCTTAGCTGTTGTGTCCATGTGTGTGTGTTTGCCTTGCCCTGAATGTGGCTGAGGTGCATAGACACACACACACACACGCACACACACAGGCACACCTCATTGATTTTATTGTGTTTTTTGCAGAGCATTCAAAGTGCTCATAAAAATGCCCACACAATAAAAACGATGATGCGGCTGATGATGACCTGACTCCAAGGGGATGGAGGGGGGAGCCACATTCACACAATGGACCCAACCTGATCTAAGATATTTCGAATGGCCGCACTGCTCCCCCTCCTCCTGCTCCTCCACCTAGTGCCCATTCCAGCTGCCAACCTGATGTCTATTTTCGCTTCAGCGTCAGCCGCTGCTTCAGGTCGAAAATAAATAGTTGCCACTGGCATGGCCTGAGATGGCACGGCACGGCACGTCACGGCATGGCATGGTTTGGGTTGGGTTGGGTTGGATTTCAAGCATCCGTCAGGCGGCTCGTCAGCCCTTTATTGCGGAGACACGTTGGCGGCGAGTGGGTCAGCCTAATGAGCTCAGTCAGCAAATGGATTTTTGTAACTCATCCGAGTGCCGTGCAAATGCTGCTTCTTCTGCTGCTGCTGCAGCTGCAAATAATGAAAAATGCATTTTCAAACTCTCGCTTTCGGTTTTCGAGAATATGCGATTCCAATTTGGCAGGCAAATGCATTTGGGTCTGGCACAGCTTGTGCAACAATGTTGCCGTGTTTTGTTGCAGCAGCAGCAGCAGCAGCAGCCTCTCTGGTGTTAATTTGTTAGCACATTGCAGTCCGGGCAGACAGTGATTAATTACAGTCCAAGTCCAAATATAGACGAGCGGCCAAGTCATTGCTGCCTTTCAAGTTAATTAGTTGGAATGCTCAAATAACAAATTTCATAAAATCGCACCCAAAAATAAATACAAATACATATGCATATGCATATGGTATACGTGTGCTTCCTGTCACCTCTCTCCGTGCACAGTGGGCACCAGCTAGACTGGGCTGGCGCTTTACCTGCGCGCATAAATTTTAAATCCGTCCTGACCACAATTTGCGCATTAAATCATTTCCAGGCCATTTCACAGCACTGAGCGCCACCGCAACGCCGCATTCATTCATTCATTCGTTCATTCACACACACACACTCACTCGCATTCAGTTATTCGTTTCGATTTGCAGGTGAGCAGCCGCCTGGAATGCTGCACGAAATATGCAAAAATTATACAGACCAATGCATGCAGCGCATTGAGCATTGCGCACTTGGGGATTGGGAGATTGGGGACTTTGAGGATCAGGGGTTGGGGATTGGGTATTGGCAGCGGATGCAGGCGAGTAGCTGCCGATGCTGGAGGCCACTTCAAATATATCACGCGTGAAGTGTCTGTCTGGTTCGCGTGATTGACAAACGCCGCCAGCCACCGAATGCTGACTGCCGACTCCTGCCGGCTCCCGCCGGCTCCTGCCGTCTCCTGCCGAGCTCTGCCAGTTGGCTGAGGTGCATGCAACGTTTTAGAAAAGATAAATTTAAGTAATTGTCAATATTTCAAGCGACGTAATTGCTGCCCCGTGGCCGGCTGGCTGACCAGTGTTGCAAAATAAAATAAATGCCGGACAGCTCGACTCAAAAGCAAAGGCTCGAGGCTCGAGCATGGCCCTTGGATTCATGCTGCGGCTTTATGCAGCTGCAGTTCTATGCAAAGCCCCCAGCTCTCAGACCTCTTGCCCACTTGACGTTTTACCAATTTGCTGCATAACACTTTTTCCCATTTTTTTAATTTTTGTTGGGTTTTGCAACACTTTTTGCACTTTTTTGCTGCACTGCAGCAGACAATTTTGTTGCGTGTTAACAACTGCAACAATTTAGGTTTAATTGATGCTCGCTGCAACGCTGAAGTGTCGCCGCTGGCAGCACGAGCCTGGCAGGAGCAGGAGGCAGGCGTTGGCTTTTGTGCAAGTTTTGACCATGGGTTTGCTAGAGTGGGGGGATGGGAAGGGGTTGCTTTTTTTGGTCCCGCTGCTTCCGCTTGACGAGTTGTTAGATAAAAGCTATTTACATGTTGTTATTTATGATTTTGCAGTTAAAATGCGCTGTGAAATATTTGCGGCGCCGCGCGCTGCCGCCGAAGGACTCGACTTCTGGCTATATTACGCATACGTCATGTTGTGCGCACTTCACATTCCGTTTATTTATATAGCTTTAAAAGTTGCAGCACTTGTTTTCACTTGCTGCTGCTGTTGTTGTTGTTGTTTATGTTGACGTTTATGTTTATGGACTGGCCAACGCACCTTCGGCCACGTCCGGGCATATGCCACACGACGGGCAACAGTTGCAGCACGGCTGGTCAGCAGAGCAGCAAGGAACAAGTTTCAGCCGGGTCCGGGGGCTATAAACTTGTGCTGGGGCATTATCGAACACTAATCCATATATGAGCATATTACATGGGGGATAATAGCCCTCTCAGCGCCCAAGCCGGTTCAGCTCTGTCCCGCCTCGCCTCACCTCGCTTCGCCTCGCCT
Organism: Drosophila navojoa; assembly: GCF_001654015.2. Next base: position 40,915 of record NW_022046032.1, on the reverse strand, counting down.
GGCAGCAACTTTATTACTTTATGCTGACTCACAAAGTGAGTGGATGTGAAACTCATGCAAAGGTTGGCTTGTTGATTTATCGCCAGGGTTGGCTGCTCTTCACATGTGTGCGCACTTTTTGTACTGCATGTGCCCCACTGTGCTGCCGGGCCGGGCGCCCAGCGCGTATGATGAATATGTAATTCCAGTGTTATCCACTGCGTTGAACTTTGATTTAGTAACTGCGAAATAAATATTAAATTTTCAATTACAACGACTAAAGACTAAACAGAGAAAGCAGCAGCAGCAGCAGCAGTCAAGCAGCCGAGCAGCCAAGCAAAGCAGCCATCGCTTTTTCCATGCAATTACCTTCGCCTTTGGCTGCAGGACACGCCCTGTCCTCACACGTGGCGAGCATCCTGTTCTGGCTGCTGTCCTGCTGGCTAATGGCGCGAACAGTGCTGCATTGGCCAGGACTCAATCTCCCACTCTCCTTCTCTCTCTATCTCTCTCTCTCTCTCTGTCTCTCTCTCGTTGACTTTGACTTGGCTTCGACAGGCTGCAGTTAGTTAGTCCTGTTGTTGTTGCTGTTTTAGTTTGCTGCCATTAAAGGAAATTGTCTGTAAAAATGTGGCCGTATTTCTTTTTGCAAGGTACTTAAAATTAAATTATTGGACACATTAACGTCTTGACTTCTGCCGTGAACGTAGACGTAGACGTAGACGTAGATGTCGACGTGGATGTGAATGTGGCTGCGGTTGCGTTCGTTCGTGGTGGTGCTGCTGCACGGTGGTTGCTATGGCGCAAGTAAATGCCACGTAATGACGTCATTAAAACAAGTGAAATGTGCTTTTATTGTAACGTCTGTACGGCCGTCCGGGGAGCCGGGCACTTTTCAATTTTCTATATTTTGCGATTGCAAAATCTCATGCACATTGTCATCAATCTTAATAAAGTTAACAGCGCGACAAGTTTTATTAAAGCCAATTCGGCGCCAGTCAAAAGTGTCAATGTGTGTGTGTGTGTGTGGGTGGGTGTGTGTGTGTGTCTGCTTAAGGTGTTTTTGATTCTGAGTTGCGATAATCACTAAGCCCCAGTCAGCGTGAGTCAGCGTTACGCAACAAACGCTCATTAGCATAAGCAACTGGCATCAAGGACTCATTCATTCACAATCACACTCACACTCACATTCACTTTCGCATTCACATTCACATTCGCATATTGAATTGAAATCAATCGAATTTATCGCAACAGGTTGCACGTCAAGTCTTTGTATATCTCTCTGTCTGTCTGTGCGTGTGTGTCTCTTTCTCTCTCTCTCTCTCTGCCACGCCCCTCATATAAATTGCCACCAAATTCCGCCAAACGAAGCCAACTGACAAGCGACAAATGAGGCGTAAATGAAATTAAACGCAAGCGCGAAAATTGCAGCGCTTTTATTGGATTATTGGCAGATGCTCTTTTGTGTGTGTGTGTGTGAGTGTCTGAGTATGTCTGTGTGTGGGTGTGTGTAGAACAATGTGCGAATTGTAAGCTCATTTGTTGAATTAGCTATAAGTGAATTTGTCTTAAACACGCTGCATACATATAAAGTGCTCCAGGCCTTTCGTTGAGGGCTAATCAAATTTTTAGCTTGAAAACGGCTAAAGCGGAGAGGGCGCAGAGGCACTTTAAAGGCTGCCCGCAGCAGCAATTGCCAACTTTTCATTCATTCCTGTTTAGGACAGTTCACGTCACAAGCAATCACACACACTCACACACACACACACACACACACACGCACACAGAGACTGTAGGCAAATGTCTGCAACTGTTTATTGTTGATAAATTGCTGCTGAGGAATTAGTGGGAACTGCAACGATGATGGAAGAGCCGTTGCTGTGGCTGTAGCTGTAGCTGTAGCGAGTCGCTTCCAGTTGCTGTCAAGTGGCTGTGGCCAGCTTAACTGGGCAAACACCTACGACCACGCCCCACAGCCCGCCCCCATGGCCAGAGCTGGCAATGCTAGAGCAGCTGCTGCGGGCTACAGAGCTCGCAATGTTTTTAGAAAATGCAAATTTTGTGCCGAGTCCAACTTGACCAGCGCTCAGCTTGAGAATGAGCCGGAGCCGTAGCCAGAGCCGTAGCCGTAACCGGAGCTGGAGCTGGAGCTGGAGCTGGAGCTTGACTAGGCACGCAAATCTTTATGCCTGCAGGACTGCAGAGTGACACATGTCGGCAGCATGGAATCAGAATCTGTGCGTTTTATTTCGGACAAGGCAGAGCTATGGCCGCAGCCAAACGCAGATAGTGCTTTCATTAAGCACACACACACACACATACGATAGTTGTATATATTCATACTATATGTATATGGTGCATGATCTGAGCTGGCAGCCGGGCATAATAAAGTTAGTCAACGCTCGGGGCTGTGACAAGTTTTTTGGCTTGTTTGGCATTTATTTAGTTTTAGTTTTAGTTTTCAGCACACACACTCACACACGCACACACATGCAGGCAAATAAACAACAAAATGACATGCAAATTTGTATAACTGCGAAATGCAATTGAGGTGCCTTTTAGTTTATCTTTGTCAGCCGCATCATAATCAGCTCTTATTTGATTTAGCCCCACAGCTCTTAAAGCCTTAAGCGTCAGCAGAGCGTAGCGCTCAGGTATTAACCTTTTATAGTTATCTAAGCCCACAACTCGGCCATAAATTGCCAGCAAATCGCTGCGCACAGCGCATAAATCTTCGATTGTCCACTTCGCTTTTCTTTTCCTTTTGGCTAAGCGGAAATGTCCAATAAATTGTAATTTTTCCTAAGCTTCCACTCAGTTTCACCATCTCTCTCTCTCTCTCCCTCTCTCTCTCTCTCTCTCTCTCTCTCTCTCTCTCTCTCTCTGGCTCTCTCTATTAGTTGCAACTCAATCATCGTTTAATATTTATGTGCTGTTCGATTGTGAAGTTTATGGGATTTGTTGAAGAGTTCCACTTGGCTCCGTCGATAATTGCAACGTCTGCCCTCCGCTTGACGCCGGGCTTGGGTTGCAGGTGTTGTGTGACCCGAATTTATTGTGTATTCTGCAAAACGGTCGATTTGTGCCCAATTGGCTTGATTAGCCGTTATTTATGGCATTGCTTATTGGGTTTACGTGTAGCCAAATAAACGAGTATATCGCAATAACCAGAAGAACTTAATGCGAGGTGAGGCGAATTTTTCCACGGTGTACAGCGTTGAGAATGGATGAAGAAAATGATTGAGATGAGCATAAATTATAAATGAAAATTTTTAATCGATCTTTAGTGATTCGAGCGGAAGAAAGGCAGAGGTCTCTCAGATCGAAAATTAAACAGATATCCATGTGCAATCAGGAAGCAGTAAAACTAGAAGTATCCTTTTATGAAATTTAAGAAAAAGGTTTAAAATTAAAGTATTTTATTTTAAGAAGAGGCCCAAGTACTTAATAATAGTCTCGCTAAATATTTGCAGAAAGAACGTCTACTAATGCCAAGGAATCTTTTAATGTAAGTAGAACCAATATCATTTATCGAAATCATATACACACATATGTGTATATTGGTTTCTTAGCTGCTGCTTAGCCAGATGTGAAGATATACAATACTTGATACTGAGGTACTAGAATTATTATTACAAAGACTCTGTCTCGCTCCCTCTCCATCTCTCTCTCCTTCCCACCCTGTTTTCATTTCTAAAGTCAAGTTTAGATTTCATACGCATTATTTGAATCAATGGAAATTTGCCTTTGCCTTATCTCTTTATAGAGAGATTTTATTATTTGTATTCAATTTGCGGCACATATGGAGAATATTGTCCATCAATGCTGTCTTGTTTCACGATATCAGCGACATCAAATTATCCACAATGCGGCGAATAATGAAGCAATTCTTTTTGATTTTCAGTTTCAGTTTCAGTTTCAGTTTGTAAACCCCGCCGCAGCACTGACTACTCCGTTTTTTGATAGGTTTAATGCTTCGCTGCTGTGCGGCATTGTGCCTTCATTAAGCGGCAAGTGGCGCATTCTGTGCATATGTTGCATGCGTCCCTTCTGCCCCTGTTTCCATGTGGGTGGGCAGCTTCATCGCATAAACGTGTCACATCAAACAACATTGATTAAAATCTAAAATGAAATAGTAGACGTTCAGCTAGAGCTGTGAAGCAGCCGCAGCACGTACACCCAAGTACTCAGTGGAGATGTGCTGATGTGGAGAATGGGGATAACTCGTGGCAATCCCTAAGTGAAAATCCTTTTCGCTCGCCCACCAGAGGGCGACTACAATTCAAATTTCAATCAAATGCGACTACAATACCCAATACCTTTTGGGCACATATGTATTGACCACAAAGTATTGTATCATTCGCCCGCTTCTCCGAAATCAAATCAAAGAGTAGCCACAAAAAAAATAGAGAATAAGAGTGAATGGCGAAGAAAAAAAAAGGATGAAGGATAAAGGAAAAGGGTGCTGCATAAAATTGCCAACTATTGGCTGAAGCGTATTCGCCGGCGCCCATAAAATCAGATACAATTTTCATTACCTTATGGCCGCACATTATCGGCATGCGGCCATCGTCTTTGGTGGCTTGAGCTGGCACTGGCATTGCCACTGGAATTGACTCCGGCTCCGGCTCAGACTCCGAGTCCGACTCTGACTCCCAAATGGACACAATGTGCTGCTGATGACGTTCAGTGTGCAGGCCAGTGGTTGTTGTTGTTGTTGTTATTGTTGTCGCATTCGTTGTTGTTGTTGTTGATGATGCTTATTGTGCGCTCTATGGCGCTGGCCATAAAAAACGAGTGAATGGTCCAGTACAGTCGGCTTGACTATCAAATACCCTGGATGCACATGAAGTTAGTCTACAGTGTCTTTAGACCTGGCTAGGAATTTCTTGAACCCATCACAAAGTGAAAGGTATCTAACCTATTTTGGTGAACCAAAAATTACAATATAAATAACAAATAGTTAAATTAAATTTAAATTAAATCCGCTAATATTTTAAATAAATGTATTGGATTGGATTTCGAGTTTTGCTAAGCCTTAAGTCGAAGAAATATCCAATCGGTACATCAAATATTTATGCTATAAAATATTAAATATATATATATTAAATACTTATACTACAGCCCTAAATACCGGTCTTTATCAATGTGCATGAGCTACAGGGTATAAGAAGACAAAATTTTAACGTGTGAACGGGACAGCGCGAGCTTTTGTACAACAAACGACAAACGGAAAGTGTCCAACAGGAAATAAGCAGCAGCAACAGCAGCAGCAGGAGCAGGAGGAGCAGCAGCAGCAACGGCGACTTAGTCTAGGACTCGCATTTGGACTGGGACCCAGTGTACGAGTTGTCCAAAATAAAAAGGGTAATAATTTTATCTCGCATTCAGATCAGACACACGTCCGTCTGCCGTCCACTCCGCTCCATGGCACGCCCCGCCACGCCACTCCAGGTCCAAGCATTGTGCACGCTCCTGTCCAGCTTTGGCCTGTTCGCGTATTGCGAAAGCTTTTTCCACTTTTTTCCACTTTTCTCAGCTTGTTCTCTCGCTTTTTATACGTATTTGCCGCATCCTTGTGGCTAGTTATGTGTGCGCACTTCAAAAGGCTGCTTGAAACTTTGTCAACATGGCCAGGGCTTATGAATATATCCGAGAGCTACCCCAACGCCCAACGTCCCATCCTCCGGAACGCATTCAATTACATGTACCTCAGACAGCGGTAAGCAGCCAGCTGCCAGCCGTGATAAAGTGCGGCCCACTATTTCTCGAGGCTGAGTGCAGAGTGGGCTACGTGGCTTTAGTGGGTCCAATCTATCAACATAATTGATGGCATCGATTAGTTACAAATTTCTGCGTGGAGACAAACGGCGTAGCTCAGTGCACAAATCGTCGATTAATTAAATATTTACTTCGAGAAGCTCGCTGCTTGGCAATTAATTTGACCAAACGAATCGACTAGCTGATAAGCCCTTCCACAGCTGCCGCATCTTTGTGTTCGGCTAATGAAGTGCTCCTCGAGACGATAAACTGTCGCTGCTCCAGATCGAGAGAGGCCCCCCTCGGCTACACGTTTAGCTCTTATGCATATCGTGTTCAACTGCACGGAAAAAAGTGCAAAAGCAACGCAAGCTGAGACGAGAGTGGATGGAGCAGGAGGTGGGAACTGGAGGGAGATGGAGACTGAAACTGAGACTCTGAGTTCGACTTTCAGCTAGGCGTTTATTATATATTGTAATACGTATTCGTGTCCTCAGAGCGACTGAGTTATTGGGTATGGCAAAGTGCGTTGTCGCCAGACTGCGGCGCGCCAGGCTCATCAACGCCCCGTGCTCTACGCTGGGGGGGCTATAAACACACCAGGGGCACCGACGCCGCATAATTTTGCCGTAACATTTTGTTTGGGCCCCCGACTCCGCGTCGGACTACCTTGAAGCGCAATCGAGTCACTGCATTGTCGTGGAGTCGCTGACGTTGTCCTGCCCCAGGCTGGGCTGGGCTGAGCTGGGCCCGGCCTGATGTTTGTACCTTGGTGCCATAAAAAGGAAACGGGCCACACAATGGCGTCGACGGCGCTGCGAGTGGAAATGCGAATTGCGAAATGCTAAAGCTGAGTTGCTTTCCATGTATCGTCCTGTTGGCTGCCTGACAAAATCCAAAAATGTCCTGCTGCTAGCCGAGTTCAAAGTCAATTGTAATTTTTATGGCAAATGCGACGCATTATGATGCATAGTATTTCACATGAGAGTATGCAGTAAACTAAATGAAAACTCTTGGCGTAACTGGACTGTGGCTTGAACTCAGCTCGTATAATATAATAATAGGTATTAAGTATTAGTTGGTATTAATAATAATCGAAATATTGATTTTCTGATGTGGTTAACTGCCTGATTATAGTGATTATAGATTAAAGTAAAGTAAATTGGGAGCTAAATGCTGAAACTATTGGATTAAATGAGTATTTGGAGATATATCTATATATAACATTCTCTATATAGTAATCGATGTATTAGAATATAAGTTATATCCACTCCATTTCCATTTTATCCCTTGCATACATTAGCATATTAGAGACTTACATACGTAGAGCACTTTTCATGGATATAAATCATTGTTTTATACCGTTGAGAGATACCTAACCCTATCACTCAAATATTTCACTTACATATATACACATATTTTTATTTTTTTGGCTGACCTTCCTTAGTTAACTCAAAATCTCCATTTAGCTTGTTATCTATCAGTTGGACTGTCAGAAAATTCAATTAAATCCAGCTTGGCACATAATTAGAAAAAATGCTTAGCAAAAGGCTCAAAGCTTATTAAGAAACTAGCCCAAAAGGTATCGCTGCACGTGAACAACCCTGCTGCAAGAGCTCCCATTAAATCCTTTAAAAAACGAAACCCGCGTTAAGCCCATTAAATGGCTGAGCTTCAAAATAAAAAGTACAAAAAAAAGTGCCCAGAAAATTGTTGAAAAATATTTAAAAGAAATCAGTGCAAGTGCCCAACTTGACGATACCTTCATTATGTTGATGCTTGATTTAACCTGACGCCGTCAACTGGGCCTGGGCCCTTATCAGCCCATTCCGGCGAGCATAAAGCACAGGCGGGAGAGGGTGGCCCGAGCTCGGGTAGTTTGTGCAAACAACACGTTGTTTTCATTGCTCATTAGCGGCGACAGCGCGAGTTTAATTAGCATTGACGTTACGTCTGATTCTTATTAGGGCCCATAGAGAAGGGTTACGGCCAATTGCTGCTGGCAGTTGCTCCCAAACTTGCGCATAATTAGGGAAAACGGCCTCAGCACTCGGCAACACCTTGGCCAAAGAATAAACCGACAAAGGAAAAAAGGTGGCCAAGAAAAATGGTGCAACGCTTTGATTCAATCAGTCCCGCGCCCCCGAAAGAACAACAAGCAACGAGGGTTGGCCGAGCAAAAACTAATTGCCTTTTCGACATGCATTTAATCTCTATTAGACTACACGAAATTGATAGAAAAGTTGTTCTGCTTGGCCCCATGTGTGAGCCCGTCTCCTGCTCCCTGGAGTGCTCATGCTCGAGTGGCTGCTCCGGCCAGTCCGGCCAGTCCAGCTCGTCCAGCACCTTTGCTCTTTGCCGTTTGCTGTTTCATAAATTATTAAGGGGTTTGCTGGCTCTTTTTGTCCATTTTGGCATTTAAAACAAATTGTTGTTGTACGTTAGTTCGATTATTTGCCAGAGGGTGGCAAAAAAGTTTTCTCTGTGCTGATAATGACGGAAGTCATCACGTCTGACGGCCAGCTCCAACGTCAACTCCTGCTCCAACTGCAACTGATAGATGCGAATTGGCTGGAAGGTGTGAGCACGCCTCTTACATATCAATAACATTTTAGTTTGGCTCACGTGAACAGGAAGCCCTGGTCCCAGGCGAGTGTGTGCAGCAGCTGTGTCGACTGTTGATGTCCTTTTAATTGAAGTGGCAGCAGCAGCAGCACTAGCAGCAGCAGGAGGAGTAGCAGGAGCAGCAGAGTGTTAGCCTTTGTTCGTAACATAATTTGATCAAGCAGCGGCTGAGCATTGTTGTGGCTAGTCACAACTTTGTTGCCAGCAGGGCAAATTGGGGAATTTGTAAATCTTTTGGGACTGCTCACTGGAGCACACAAAAATGCAAATAAACGCGAATAAAACAATTTGAAATCAAATTTTATGATAACGGCAAGCCGCGAGAATCCTTTAATAAACAGACAGCAGGAGCAGCGAGGCAGCGGGCCAGCGGGGCCAAAATGTAAGTAGGCGCATTCCGCGTAGCCAGCCACGCCCATTTGCTGCCGTTAATTAAACCGAGAGCCGGGGAAAATCTTTTGGCCAACCACGGCGAAAGTTTTTCCATTACGGCCTGCGCGAACGCCAGCGAAATCAAAAAGTAAAAATTTATGAAGCGTTTAATTGAATTAATTAAAAGCAATAATACCTTGAAATAATTGCGCCCTAATAGAAAAAGTTTAGCATGGCTGAAGCGGCGCCAGGACTTGCCACAATTTCCAAATGTAGCCAGCGAATGGCCGAGGGCAGAAAAAGCCAATTGCAGAGAGACAGCGGACAAGCTTTTGGCCAACACTTTCGGTCCTCTGGCCTCGGGCTTCTTCTTCTTCTTCATCTTCTTGGCAGCCGCAGGCGGGGCAAGAGTTATGTGACAAATCCTGCGCACGCATCTAGCAGCCAGGCCATAAGTCAAAATTATCAACAAGATGGCCAACGAACGGCGCGGCGTCAACAGCAGCAGCAGCAGCAACAGCAGCAGCAGAAGAGTGCAGAGCCGTGTGTCCTGAGTGTCCTGGCTGTCCTGTGGCAGTCAGTGGCTGTGTGGCAACTGTCACGCACGTAGGCCACGCAACATTGCGAAAAATATGTCTTTGATGTCATAAATCAATTAGGATTGGGCAGCAAGTGTCCTGGCCAGGATCTGCGCCTTAACGGCAAACAACTTGCTAGGCAGCCGGCTCCTGCCCGCCTCTCGGCTGCTCGCGAGCGCTCTCTCCTTTAAACACAGTTTCAAGTTTTAAACGTGCTGCTGCTGCTGCCTCCAAATCAAGCGACACAAATGAAGCAGATGAACTTGAAAAACAATCCACACATGCGCCGCCAAAAGTCCTTTGTCTGCGTAATTGTGTCACACACAGAAGGGGGCGGCTCAGAGGGGGAGAGAGTTCTGCCTGGAGTGTCATGTGTGTGGGTGTGTGTGTCTGTCGCGTGCCTTTGTGTTAGTCTATCAAACATAATTAAGAAGTTGCACAGCCCACGCACGATTGCTTGACAATAAACAGAAGTTTAATTATTTTGCCCAGGCTCAAGGCTCAAGTGCTGGCCGCAGGATACGAGACTGGCAGCTGATTAAGCCCAGGCTCACCTTTTGACTTATGATGAGTGCCGCTGCTGCTGGCACTGTCTGATGTATTACCCGATTTATGACAGCTGACAACTGACAGCTGACAACTGGCAGCCACCCAGCCAGCCAGCCAGAGCGCACATCATTAAAGCCCAGCACTGGCCGAAGGAGTTGCCAGCTTTAATGCTTAATTGCCGCCCAGACAAGAGCCTGCGCCTGAGTCGAGCGGTTGAGGCAACACATTTGCGTAAATCAAACAATTAGTCATGGCCTCTACATTACCGGGCTGCCCGAACTATGCCAACTACTTCAGCTGTCCACGTTTCCTTGGCCTTGCTCTAATGTGTCCCCGCGGTGCTGTTAGTGCCTCGTCTTACAAACTCTGCCGCAGCAGCCGAAGGTGTTGTCCTGCACTATTGTTAATTTATGCGACATTCTCGTAGTTTTTGCCAGTTGCCTTAATAACTTCTAATATCACACACACACACACACACACAGACACAGACTACCATTGGGGGTTAGAGAACTGCACAGAAGAAAGAACAACTCGCCACTCGACGCATTCATTAATTTATGGTTTTGGGTCCCTGAATTTATGTACTGCACAAAAATACAAAAGTATTTGTTTTACAATAAAAGGGGCTCGACCCAAGGTGACGGCATGTTTTATGCCCAAGACAAGGCACTGCAAAAGCTTGGCTCATTTGAATACTCTCTTAAAGGCTCTCGCACATATTTGAATATTTAAGTAATATCAAAGTTAATTTCTCCAAGCAGAACTTATTCAATCAACATGTTCCCTTTCCATTATTCTAGACCTAGAGATTTGTTTCTGAAGGCAGCTTGATTAATTAATATATATCACATAGTAGATTGAAACCTGCGAGTGAACTTATCTGTTTCAGGTAAGCTAAGGTATTGCCTGAATATAATAATATTATAATATTACCTATTTATAAAAATATCGAACAGCTAAAAAAGTTTTAAGAACTTTCTATTTACATAGACACAGCTTAACATGAATCAATTCTATATATACACAACTCGTATGTGCACTATGGAGGCATATGTATGTATGTATACATATGTAGCTTAATGCTTTTATATGCTTTAAAAATTGTTAATTTTTAATAACAAAATATGTCTTTCCGATATGTTTTTCTCCTCAGTAAATTAGTTAATCAATTATTTAATATATTTAGTAATATTCTTTTAAGTAACTTTCAGTTTTAACCTACCTTTGAACACAAAGAGCTTTATATTTAACTGTATTGTATTGTATATGTATTGTGCTTTAGAATTTCATATTAAAACAAGTATAAAATATTGAGCATTCGATTCTCAAGTACTCCTCATTGACATCAAATCTATTGCCAGCTACGTTCATATCGATTCAAGTTCTTGTTTTCTGAAAATCGTTGCTAACGAGCTGGGCTAGAATCTCTGTTGAATTGATTGGACGGCTGGCTAAATAAATTGCATAAGAGCTGCTGTCGGGTTTCTGTTCCGTGTTGTGGCTGCACAGAGTTCGCTGCCCCGGGTCTGACAGCATTACAAAACTTTACCCGTCCAGCCTCTGCCACACCCCTGCCCCTGCCCCTTGATTAACGTCAACGGCATTGCAATTGTGCAACTTTTTGTGCGGCTTGTTCTAAGTGGATGGAAACTCGTTTGGAAGCTTGTTTAAATTTAACATTTTATTAGCGACTCACACCTGGGAGCTGTAGCTGCGGCTGGAACTGGAGCTGGCGGCAGCGCAGTCGACGTGGTTCGACCAAGTTCTGCTCGCTTTCGCCCGCTTTCCGCATTTGATAATCAAAATCAAGTCGACGCCGGCGCCAACGCCAACGCCAACGCCAGCACCAGCGTCAGCTTCGACTCTGGCTCTGATGATGGCCAAGTTCAGTGCCCTCGAATTGTGTTGACGCTTTCCGATCGCTGTTCGCTGCTGATGTTTGCATCGAAATTGGGTTAAGCGTGCCCAGGTACACACAAAGAACACGCTGCGAATCGATTGTTGCATGATTCGCGTGCCCAGTGGCTAAGGTAATCTCTGTGGAGATTGCTTAATCCGTGGGTCTGCCGATTGCCACAGCGTCAACAGTGTGAACATGAAAACGCAATTAGCCCACGTCGAAGCCAGAAAATCAAATGGCCAACACGTAGGCCATATGAAAACCTGTTAACGTTTCAATGACTTTGAACTTTTTTTGGGCTTTTGGTTTTTCTTCTGTTTGCCGCCGCCTGCATTTGCATATCGATTGTTGTTTGCTTGACCCATTTACCGTGGAGCACTTGGAGTGGAGCCGTGGAGCTCTGCTGGCGCTGCTTGAAGCCCACGCCACTTCCACTTTCGTTGGAGCGCGACTTTCTTCAACAATTGCCCATCGATTGTTAGTTTTGGCCCTCAAGCTGGGCTCCAATGGATTTGGATTTGTCAGAGCTTGTCGTAGCTGGCGCTGCTGCTGCTGCTGCTGCTGCCTCTGTCGCTGCCGCTGCTGGTGCTGCTCTGTAACCAGTTTGATGAAGTCGACGTCGGCGTCGACGTCTATTCTGAACGCAACTGATTCTCGGTTGGCTGTTTATAAAAAGTCTTTGGCCAACTTTCTTGAGCTTCATTCGCGGCTCAGGCGCGATCGTCAACGTCTCGTACAGAATGAAAGCAGTGCTCCACCTTTTGTCGCTGCTGGCTGGTGCCAGCATTGTGTATTCCCTGCCATCTCTCGGAGCTAGGGAGAATGGTCTGCCCAGCTCGTTTGCCAGCGAGGCTTCGCAGCTGATTGCCACGCAGCTGCTCAAGTACAACAAAGACATCGACGCCAACCAGGTGTATTCCCCACTAGGAATAGCCACCATTCTGGCCACGTTAGCAGAGGGTGCCGATGACGAGACCTACGCGGAGTTTGGCCAAGTCTTTGGCTTCCCGCAGGAGCGACAGCAGCTGAGAGCCGCCTTTGAGCAGGCCTTGGCCGTCTTCCAGAAGCGAGACACAGTCGATGCGCTGCCCTCGTTCCAGACCTGGTTCTATGTCTATCGCAACAACAGCGTGCGCGAGGACTACAAGCAGCTGCTGCGGCGTCACTACTACGCCGAGGTGAAGGACATCAATAGGGAGGAGTCCGACTGGCAGGAGGCGAGCAGCTTGGCGCTGGAGGGCAGCGGCACGGACGGAGGTAGCACAGAGCCCAGCAACAGCAAGGATGTGATCGGCTTCGAGACTCTGAAGCGCATTAACCTGGACGACGATGCTCCCATCGGCATCAGCGAGGACAGCTACGGCGAGGAGGTGGTCAACAAGGAGGCCTCCAAGTTCGATCGTGAGCTGGATGACAAGCAGTATGTGGAAAAACCAGTTGCCTTGGCCGAGGCTGCGCAGCTGCAGAGTGAGCGGGAGCAGCTGACCACCGAGCAGACGGCAACGGATGCCGACAGCAGCAGCAGCAGCAGCAGCACCGATGCACCAGTGGAAAAACTAGAAAAACCAGCCGAGATCGCCCTGACCGTTAAGGAAAATGTTGCCGAGAAGCAGCAGAACAAGCGCAGCGATGCCAATGCCGAACAGAATCCAAATGTGGAGGAGAACGAGACGGTGCAGGAGGATGAAAAGCTGCGCAAGCTGCTGCCCAGCGAGCAGAGCAGTGCTGCCAACCAGGTGACCGGCAGTGAACCCGAGAAGGTGCGCCTGCCCCTGCAGAAACTGGAAAATGCCGTCAAGTCAATGGTCAAGGAGGGCGCCGACGAGATTATGATTGCACTCGAGTCGCATCTCAGCTCAGTGGCTCGGGTATGTCTCAGCTGCAAATATGCTCAGGTGACTTTTCTCTTAGCTAACTTTGCTCCTCTTTCGTCTCCTGCCAGGTCTACGGGGGTCGCAGTCTGTTCCGCAAGGATGACATTGCCTGCGCTCTGAGCGCCAACGCCATCACGGGTCGGGCCAACGATGCCAAGACCAAGATGCTGCTCTTCAACGGACTCTACTTCCACGGCAGCTGGCGTCAGCCCTTCTACCAACTGCGCGACGGCAGCGACGAGTTCTTCTTCATGACGAACGAGGACGCCATGAAGACGCCCATGATGCACTCCCGCGGCAAGTTCAACGTCTCCGACTTGCCCCACCTGAAGGCGCGCCTGCTCTCGCTGCCCTACGAGAACGACCAGTACAGCCTCTGCATCGTGCTGCCCAACGAGCCCGAGGGCCTCAGCGAGGTGATCGCCCAGCTGCAGCCCAGCGACTACAAGTACGCGCGGGAGCACATCCAGCTCAAGGAGCTGCACGTGACGCTGCCCAAGTTCCAGGTCATGGAGACCTCGCGCTCCGAGGCAATGCTCAAGCAGATGGGCCTGAAGCGCCTCTTCTCCCGCACCGAGACACAGCTCAACCTGATGTCCGAGGACGAGGATCTGCACATCGACGAGATCGTGCAGTTCGTGAGCGTGCGCGTCGACGAGGATGGCAGCAGCACCAATTCCCTCTCCGCGGCCAACATCCAGGCCCGCTCGCCGATTGCCGCCGAGGCAGCCGCTGTGCTGCCAGTGCCAGAGCCGGAGCCAGAGCCCGGCGTAGAGCGCTTCGATGTGAATCGTCCGTTCGCCTACTTCATCGTGGACTGCAGGAATCAGGTGGTGCTTGCCTCTGGCAAGGTGTACGCGCCCGAGTCCGTGGATGAGCTGCCGCCCGTGTCCATTGAGGTCGAGCTGGAGCAGTCGTAGATCTTCCCACATCAATCAATCGCCTAGCTCTTAAGTTTTCGTAACGAATTTTCACCGATTTCCATAGCTCTAAGTGCTCACACGCAATAAACAAGAATTTCATATTCTACAAAAAACAAAACAGAAAAAAAGCAAAGCAAAATAAAATATCCTGCGCGATGCCGCGTCTGATTTTTCCCAGCCACTTGAGCAGATGCAGCCTAGCGGACTCGGCGTCCATTTGCTGCGCAATCAAAACAACAATTAATTCGCTTACTCGCTGACTAACAACAACAACAACAACAGCAACAATAATAAGCAACTGGCAGCGAGATCAACCCTCAGGATTCAATTGTCTGTCTGTAATATGAAATGTATCTGGCGGTGGGCATCGCTAATTTCCGTGCAGCAAATTTGTCATTGCAATTGCCTCGAGACTGAGAATCGTGAATCGAGAACTGTGAGTGGGCAGGGGCTCGGGGGTTGCTTGATGTGCCGTGTGCCAAGCGCCGTGTGCGTCTGCTTTGTTGACTTTACTCCGAGTTCCATCAATTCTCAGGCTACTCAAGCGAAAGCGGCGCATCCGACACGTGCCCCTGCCTGGCTGGCTGTCAGCCCTGGCGAATCGGACAGCCCTTCCCTTCAAGTGGTCAATGGGCAGCAATTAAAAGTCTCATTAGAATGCATGATGTCTTCTTTTTGCCAACAGC
Organism: Drosophila navojoa; assembly: GCF_001654015.2. Next base: position 25,669 of record NW_022046032.1, on the reverse strand, counting down.
CCGCCAAGGTGGCCAGCCAGGTTCTAGTTCCGCACGCGCAGCACTCGCAGCACTCGCAGCACAAGGCGAAACACAGCACTGAAAGTGGATGTCTGTGAGGCAAAGACGCAGACACGATTGCGAATGCTGGCTGGCGCCAGGCTGTCGGGCGCCAAGAGCCAGAGGTAAAAACAGGAGTAAATGCGTGCCATGATTATAGTGATGACGACTTCCAGCCACCCCAGCCACCTCGGCCACTCCAGCCTCCTGCTCGGCCCAACTATGCCTGGAGACGCAGACCAACTCCTGCTGGCCCCCTGGCCTCCCGGCTAGCTGCCAGCCGAGCAGACGATGATGTTTCATCTTTTCCACATGAAAACTCACGTAACAAAAATTATGATAATCATAACTTTTTTCCTTCTCTTCTCTGTGGACTTTTTTCGTTTGCCTCTTTGTTTTGCTAGCCACTGGACAAAGGAGTCGCTGGCGTTGGCCAAGGTATTTGTGGGCCAGGCTGGCGTCTGGCGTTCGCTCTATTTTTATTAAGTCTTGCATATAAATCAATGCTGCCAGATATGCAGAGTAGCCCCGAAAGGTATCCAAGATTTATAAGGGCTGCTTTCCCTTTGGCCACATTTTTCTTCTTCTTTTTTTTTTTTTTGTATTTGTCGTCAACTCGTTTAAACATTGCACAACATAATTCGCATGAATAACAAGTGAGTATCTGTTGTTTTTTCTAGAGATGTGCAGCTTTACAGGACTCGGACACTCTTAGCTCAAACGGTTTTAATGAATAAAAGAAGAGCAAAGTTCTTTGGCATACCCCTGCCTCCGCCTGACAAATAAATAAGCCGAGACGCAATAAATTCATCCAATTGCATCAGAGGCAAACATTTACTTGATGGCAATTTCAACAAAGCGTCACGCAACGTCTTCAAGATTTATTTGGCTGTTTCAAGTCCCATTACAAGTCAAGTTCGACGAATTAAAAATGCGCCCGGCTGCAGGCAACAAGTGTGGGAAATCTGTGGAATTTCCAACAGGGCCAGCTGTTTTCCGAGAAGAACTAAACCGAAACAAGACGAATTTTCCAGCGCCGCTTCACGCTGACATTTGCGGCGTGAAAATCTAATGAGCATATGTGGGCGCCAACTGACAAAGGGGAGCTGCTGCAGCTCCACTGGAGTGAGTGAGTGGTTGGATGGGTGGGTGAGCGGGTGTCAGAAAATAGACCACGTCTCTGTATAACAGTGTAAGACAATTTTCAATTTTATTTCCTCTAAGTGCTAGACTATTTATGATTAGATACATATTGATTTGGTATTATTTCTCATCTATTGTAGGCCGATCCCCCGATAGATGGATAGATGTGACAGGGCTCCAAATGAATTCAGATTTGTACTATTGTAGTTTACACTGCTGGCTAGAAATCTACAAAAGCCTCTTCGTGCTTGACGGTCTTTGACTTTGGCTTCTGTTTGCCTTCGCTGTGCTTGTCGAAATTGGAAATATCCTCGGCATTCGAAATTGTGGGCGTGTATGGGGGCTGAATGGTCTGATTGAGCAGCGGTATCCACTCCACTTCCTTGAACCACTCATGATTCTTAATGTCCTTGTTGCCCCCAATTAGATTGCCAAATCTGCAAATACAAAAACAATTAGATTTAAGATGATAGAGCAGAGTTGACCTGCCTTTTCGAGAGATCCACTTGCAGTAAATGATCCACCAGATGACGCAAAGGGCCCGAGAAGGCACTGGGCATTTTGTAGTCCCCCTCGCAGATCTTGTTGTACATGACCATGACGTCGCGACTATGGGTGGCGAAGGGCGAATGGCCGGCAACAAACTCGTAGATGAGCACACCAAAGGCCCACCAATCCACGCTGGTTCCATACGGCTTTGACTGTATTATCTCCGGTGGCAGATACTCCGGCGTGCCACACAGGGTCATTGTGCGCGTCTCCACTTTCTGCAGGAGAAGGGAACGAATTTACAATCCAAGTCGCCTTTACCAGAGCACACTTACTTTCGCAAAACCAAAATCAGTGACCTTCAGATAGCCATTCTTATCGAGCATTATATTTTCGGGCTTTAGATCACGATACAAAAGGCTGCAATAGTGGAGATATTCCAGGGCGAGAAACACCTGCGCCGCATAGAAGCGAGCCTGTTTTTCGCTGAACTTGCGGACTCTGCAATGGGAATCCGTTGAAATAGATAGTTACGATATAAGATATATAGATGCCGACTCACTTGCGATGATAGGTGAAGAGTTCGCCACCCATTATAAGCGGCAGGACGAGGTAGAGGCTGTCGTTGTCCTTGAAAGAAGATACCAGATTGACGGTGAATGGAAAGCACATTGAGTTGAGCACTTTCTTTTCGCTCATGACATGCGAGACCTGCTTGGTTTTGATAATTTGATCCTTGCTCAGCTGCTTCGAGGCGTAATAGTTGTCGCCCTCCTTCTCTTTGATCAGCTGCACCTTGCCGAACGAGCCAGCACCCAGGGTCGCCTTGATGATGAAGTTGTCGAGACCGCACGACGGCGATGGGGTATTGCGAACGAACTTCTTGTTGAACTCGTCCTTCAGCTTATCCAGTATGACACCATAGTCAACCTTCGGACTAAAGTATTGCGCATCCATAGTGGAAACGCGCCCATTAATTTAACTTACTTTTTAAATTTTTATTGGTTTTGGTTTTGTGTATAAAACTATTATAAAATGCTCTAAGAATTTCGACTAAAAATTACACACATTTTCAGGACAAACTAGTCAATCAAATAAATTACGTAATAATGAAAAACTACACAAGGACTACTTGTAGACCCTGATGATCTACATTCCGTTCAGATGAGCATAGCGTAGTTTCTTGGGGAGCTCCCATAGCTAGCTATCGCGGTTAACAGGTGAACAAAAGCCCAGCAGCGAAAACAAAACATATTGGAAGACCAACGTTTAAAAATTATTAAACAAGTCTGGGTGGCGATTTATTTTCGATTTCAATTTCGATTTGGACTCAAAATTTTCAAAGTTTGACAAATCTTCAATACTGTTAACGGTCGGTAGATAGGGTGGGCTAATATCTTGATTAAGGATTGCAATCCAATCGACGCCTTGAAACCATGCATGGTTTTTGATATCCGTAGAGCCATCGGTTGAGTTACCTAAACTAAAGAAGCATACTTGAAATGCGGCCCGTTAACTGGTTCCAGAGTGCTTACCGCTTTGAGGGCTCACTCTGCAACAAGTTCTCAATCAAGTTTTTCAGCTGGGCCGTAAAAAACGAAGGTATTCGATATTCGCCCAAGCAAATTTTCGAGTACATCAATATGACGTCACGATTGTGCATTGAAAACGGCGAATGGCCAGCTACAAACTCATAGATCAGTATACCAAACGCCCACCAGTCAACAGACTTTGAGTACGGCCGAAGTTGAATGATTTCCGGTGCCAAATATTCGGGTGTACCACAAAGTGTCGACGTCCTATTGTCCACACGCTAAGTAGATCAGTCTTCAACATAGATATTTGAGCTATGAAATCCGAAGTAATTGCGGTCTTACCTTGGTAAACCCGAAGTCTGTCACCTTAATATAGCCGCGAGCATCCATTAGGATATTCTCCGGCTTCAAGTCGCGGTACATGAGGTTCATGTGATGCAAGTACTCGAGAGCCAGAAGCACTTGGACCCCATAGAACCGCGATTGCTTCTCATTGAACTTTCGCACTCTTGGTGCATAGGGGAAGGACTGTGTCTATATAATTGCAGATCGTATAGAAGTTAAAGCTATAACTCACTTGCGATGGTAGGTGAACAGCTCGCCGCCATTGACGAACGGCAACACGAGATACAAATAGTCAAAGTCCTTGCTGGCATCGATCAAGTGCACTAGAAATGGGAATCGAACGGAGGAGAGTACGGTCTTCTCGTTGTGCACGTGATTGACTTGCTTCAGACGCACCAGATCGTCCTTGTTCATCATCTTAGCAGCATAATAATTTTTGCCTTTCTTTTCCTTAACCAACAGCTGCACTCGAACGGAGATATGTGTACATATATGTTTATATAAATTTGTATAGACTGACAGAGAGAGGGACGAGTAAATCACACAAATATTGAACGGGATAACTCACAACAGTGCCAAAACTGCCATTGCCAATGATTGCTCGCTGCACGTAACTCTCAAGGTTGGTATACGGCGATGGTTCCTGGGATTTCCAACGCTGCTCAAAGTCCACCTTAAGCTTATCGAGTGTGACGGTGTAGTCTTCCTTTGCATTAAAAAATTGGCGCAAGTTCTGGCTACTCATAATCAGCTCACTGGCCTCTTACTCATTTTCCACGATAAGGATGGACAACACTCGGGAGTAGGATATTTGATAATCAATAAACGAATAATTTGGGCATTCATAATTTGGTTTGATTTTGTGTTGTTTCAAATATTTGACAAACGAAAAAAACAGAAAAGGCAACACACACATACATATGTACATTCACTCTCGAAAACTATTTCAATTAGTTGGGCGTGCCGTCCAAATTAGGCCAAGGTATGACAAATAAGCTCCGACCCCCAGCCAGACAGACACCGTATGACCGCATGACCACATCAAATGCCAATTTCCTGTGCGTCGGCCACACATATCAACGTCACAGTCCCAGTCCCAGTCCCAATCCCAGTCAGAATCCCAATCGTAGTCGCAGTCGCAGTCACTGTCAACCTTAACGTTCACGTCACCGACTTCTTGATGCGGTCCGGCAAAAGTAAGAAAAATTGCAAAACGTCCAGTTGATAAATGATGCTAACCAAGATTACATAAGTTCGTAATTTTCTAGTACATTTATTTCTACATGTCAGCTAGTCAGCTCTTAGCTCTCAGCTCTCGGCTCTCCACTCTCAACTAGGAGCCTCTCTACACGTTTGCAGTTGGCATGCGATGATGGACACGTCGGCCATCCAGCTCTGCAGCTGAAGACAGATGCTGATAAGAGCGAACCGGATGTTCCGGTTGTTGCATGGCTTTTAAGGTAACTAGCGAACGACGACCCGTTATTGGCCATTTTGGGCATTTCGGCCATGTGTTGTGTGGCGTCTGCCCGTTGTTGGACGCAAATTGACAATTAATCATTATCTTTCAGCGTTTTAAGCCTTAACTCGAGTGGAGGACTGTGAGGGAGGCTTGGGGCTGGCAGGCAATTACCAAAAGGTTAGGCTTTGACTAGGCTCTTGGCTCTGGTGTGTGCCGAGGCATGTGCAAATGTCTTTCTAAATATGTTTGGGGTTGCTTCTAATGTGGTGACATTTGTATTCGAAAACTTCATTATTCATTGACAAAATCTCAAATTGAAAGACAATCACACTGTTGCACAGATACTTGATCGGTTCCTAGGCTGAGCAGTTTTTCACATAAGATAATAGATTTTGGTGGGATGTAGGGCCATGGATGGCTGTGCTTAATTAACGTTAGCTTTAATTTTGTTTATTATATTATATTTTATACATTAGGATCTGGCTATAACGACTCCGACAAACTTTCCGGATATCACGACAGTTACTTGAGCGTCATTATAATCGGACTCTACCGTATTACGTTATATATATTATTCATATCATTAACATTTGAAGCAAGTGCAAACTGTTGAACGAGTTCTGAGAGTCTTTTGAAGTTCTATTTAAGTTGATTTTTTTGATATTCCAATGACAGGTAATGCCTCAGTTTCTATATTCCACCATTGCTTGTTCATCATCTCAACAACACAACAAAGGCTGCTCAGAAACTCACAGCTCACTAGAGTATAGTTCCTTTCAGTCAGTTTAAACCCAAGTCAATTATCATGGAAATTTCGTCCAGCTCTATAGCGGGGAATAGCTCTCATCAGCATGCTTCAAATCGCCTCTAACCACTTGACAGTGATTCAGCTAACTAATTCACTGCATACTCCATATACTCATATGGTTTTTAATACACTTAAAATTTCGAAAATTTGTCACGTACTTAACATAACGCAATTGCTGTTTTACGTTGAACCCAACCGCTTTCACTTGCACTCTCCAGCGTTCTATCACTCTCTCTCGCTCTTTCTCTCTCCCTCTCTGCCTCTCTCCGTCTCTCTTCAGTTGAAGCTAACCAGTAAATTAGAAATCGTGCAAAAACTAAACAATATCACTTAGAACGACCCAATCCAAAAGCTTGGCTCATTTAACATACAGCCACAAGATGAGACCCCGTCACACACACACACACATACACACAGAGAGAGAGAGAGAGAGACAAGATAAACTCCAGTGGGCTAAGATATGTTAACGACTGCAATAAATAAACGGATAATATCTGGCTCGCTAGGCCTTTCCATAAATACACACATCCACGTCCACGTCCATTGGCCTCGGCCTCGGATTCGAGTTCGAGTTCGACTGCGTCTTGGGAAGATGCGTTCGCTAAGCGGGCCGAGAGCAGATTAAGTCATACGCACACGTATCTCCTCCAGGCGGAGCAATTGCCATTTCTTTGGCTGCTGGCAGCCACACTTAAAATTCATTAGCTGTATTAGCGGACTCTGCCTCTGCTTGGCTTATGCAAAGTAATTGACGCCCCGATGAACTGTTGACACGCTTCACATTTGTCTTGGCGTTTTGCTGCTTTCGGCCAATATTTGGTTTAGTTATCAGTGGCATTTTTTCTTTGCTCTGGGCTCTGGCTCTCTGGGCTTAAGTAGGTGAAAGCGAAAGCTGGGCACCCAGGCACAAAATGGCCAAATTCAATTATGCTGAAAGGTTTCGCCACACACATGTATGTATATGCCACATTTGCGAGCAGCCCTCGCCATTAGCGCTAATCTCTACACAAACGGGATATGAATCATGGCACACACAGTGTCTCTTCCTCTCTCTCTATCTCTCTCTCTCTCTCTCTCTCTCTCTCTGTTGTCGATTATATGCTGCATGCTGCATGACCGGCAAATGCATTCACTGTGCACAGTTCAGCAAGCAGCAACAATGTCAACGTATTCCACCTCAGCTGAGTCCTACTCCCCCCTCCCTCCCTCTATCACTGTCGGCTACCCTCCCCTCCGCGCATGTGTGCAAAAGGTGTAACTAATCCGCAGGCCATGTGACTTTTGTCATGCGCCGCGCCGCTGTCAGTCACTGGCGTTAACCTCCAGCTCCGACTCCTGCCAGCTCTCCTCCCTCTCTGGCCGCTACCTTGGCTCGTAAACCCTTTGCAAGTGCCAACGGTTTCCAGTCAATTCCACCCCAATGTCTGCTCACAATGCGAACCTGCCACCGCTCCTGCCTCCTGCCTCCTGCCTTCTCATCTTCTGGCTTCACCTTCAATCATCGATGTGGACCACCCGCTATTGTTGCCATTGCTGCTCGTGTGCTCCATGTAATCCATTGATTCGTCCAGAGCCCGAGTCGACGGGCGGCGCTGCGGGTGGCAACGCCGCTGACATTTTGCAGCTGGCTGACTTTTGTCCATGTTTGAGGTAAGTTTCGGCATTAAAGAAATTATTATGATTATGATTATGATTATTTTAATGCGCATTTACTTAGTTTTATTGCCGGTGCACTGGACTGTGCTGACAGTTTGACTTTTTGGCCACCTTTTGTGCTCTCAGAGCGACATAAATCAGCCATAAACAGGATCCCCATTGATGATATCGACTCAATAAATCAATTGCATATGACATCAGGTTCGATGTGCCCAACAAATACTGACCCATACACATGACAAAATTTTTGCATATATGAAAAGTGAATGCGTATGGACAAAAGAAATTTAATATATAAAGAAAAGTAAAAACTGTCTGAAACACGTTCTTTATTATTTTATTTATATGGAAGAGTATTGTATATTGAGTTAAATTTGGGTAATTCCACAATCTGAAGCTTGAGTAGTTGCATAGGATCATTGTAGTATATGCTTGTTGTCAGTAACAAATAGCACCTGAAGGTCCTTTAAGAGTTTCGATTAGATAGGATGATCAAATTTGATACAAATTTCTTTAATAATATTGTAGATGTATCTTGGCTAGAATATTTTACATTAATTATAAGTAGGATGATATCTTCGGCATTGTTTTTTCATTTAAAAATCAAAGCTCTTCATCTTTAACAGCGAGCCAATCTCGTGTGAGTGCACTACCTCATTTGAACCAAGTACTCTGTTATCGATAAATAACTTATCGACTTTACTGAAAGTTATAAATATGATTTAATGAAGACTACATATCTATATATATCTATATATATATATCTATATATTTATAAATATGCATATATTATCTCCATTCCTCTCCTCTACTTGGCTTTATTTATTAGATCTAGGAAACTCTACCATTTTCATTACTAAATAAAAGTTTTTCTCTATATAAATATATCAGTTATTTTAATATATCAACATTTTCTCTGCGTGTACTTATTCATATTCTAAACAACAATTTGTAAGCCTTTCACAGTGAAAACCAACGCATTCACATTCTCTATGAGCGAAAGAGAGAGAGAGAGAGAACTGGAAGCTGTGGTAACCGGCCGGTTAAATGGCTTTTGGCATATAATAAAAACAATGCTGGGGATAAAAACAATTGCAATTGCTAGAATTTTAACATTTGCCATAAATAAACATGAGCCGGTGGCATTTGCCAATTGCGATTGGCCATTGCCATTGCAGGCAGACAATTTTTGGAGGAAATGCGAAATGCTGAAACATTTTATTGAAATTCAATTAAAGTCGTATTTCAATAATTGGCCACGCATGGTGCGCATTTCCGTGCCGTGCTCGATTTCAAAACGACGCTCGGAATTTATGACTTTTCAATTTTTGGCCGATTGTGAAATGTTGTTGCCACTTGGCAACTGTGGCATGCCCCACTAGTGAATGTCGCTGCTGTTGTTGTTGTTGTTGTTGCGGCTGCTGTCCATTTGCCAAGGGAGAAACGGAAATTGGTGCAAAATTGATGCCCGCCCGTCGAAAACTCCATCACGAGCGCTACGGTGCATTAGGCTGCAAGTTCTTATCAGTTCAGAGCTCACCACCCTCAGCCCTTGGCCTTGCCAACTCCACACAGTCACACACACACAAACACTCTCGCAGCTACCCTTAGCATTTCTCTCACGTTAAGTGTGCAAAATTTTGCGTGATTTGTGCGAATCTCTCCTCGCATTGGAACGTAGATAAGAGTCCACATTGCAGGGTATTCCCCTTCCCGAGGGGTGGTTAGTTTTGGTCGCCTTCTTGTTGACATTGTTGTTGTTGTTTAGTGCCATAAATTCTTCTCTTTTTTTCTCGTTTTCTACATGTCATATCTGGCTCTCCATTTGGGCACAGATCATTAAGTTTCCACGGCATTTCGGCATTGCTATCTGATTTAAAGACTCGCCAGCAATGGGAACATGTGTTCTAATAACTTGCCTCAACTACTGTAATACATATTACTAATAGATCATCTTGTTATTTTGGACGAATCTATCTCATCTCTAGATTTGAGGAAATGCTAATTGTGTTGCGTGCCATGAGTCTTGACCATTTCCTATGAGAAGAGCTGCATGAAGTATGCACATCAATTATAATAATAATAATATTATAATATATAATAATATTCGAAAGGTCATTCACTTAAGTTGGGTTAGTTAAAACAAAACTTTAATATGAATATGAATATGGATATAGAAACAAGATTGTTCACACATATTTATATTATATCTCTCTATTATATTAAAGTTCTTAAGATCAATTCCCAATATATCTTAGTCATCCCATATATTCTGCAATATTTATAAAATTTCACCAGCTCGATCGCACTTAAGGAGACATTTTTAGCCCTAGGTATGCAGCCGCTTGCCTCGGAAATATCAACCTGAGACGTGTTCAAAGCAAACTGACAACTGCAGCCGCATTGAGCAGGAGGAGATAGATGAAGCCATCTATATATATGTATATATATATGGACAGATGATGCTATAGCCACATCATCATCAACTGCATCGCGGGCGAGAATCGCCTTTAGATCTTGAGTGCGCCAAGATCTTATTTCTAGAGTGCGGCATTTAAATTTGACAGCGGCGCGATTTGCACGCTTAATTGAGACAGGTGCCCAGAGCAGGAGCAGAGGCAGTGACGTGCCATGCCGTGCAGTGCCGTGTCGTGCCGTGCCGTGCCGTGGAGTGGAGGAGTTGGCGAACAGTGAGCAACTGCGACATGTGTTCGCTGCTGTTGCACAAGCCGCAAGATTTATCATCGTGCCACGTGTGTCATTACGGGCGCTGCGTTCTTCACGGGAATAGCGAACGACGCATGCCAAATGCAAAATTAACAACCTAATTAATACCTAGACCTGTCAGAAGGCAGCGCGACATGCCCATCCGCTTAGCCGCCACGCCCCGCCCGCCCCACACCGTGGGCAGCTGCTCCCGGGCCCAGATAGCTGGCATAGTTGAAACAGGGGCGAGAGGAGGGAGGGATGGGAGGTAGAGTTGTGGCAGATGTGGGAGGGTGCCTAGTGGGGCATATTCGCGTTTTTAATTGGTGCCCGGAACGTAGCACAGTCGGGCACATGAGGCAGCGGGCGAACCGCAAACTAACTAACGGCCAGCGGGCGGTAGCTGTCAAAGTCAGCTGCTGCAGGAGCTGGCTAAAAATGGCTAAAAATGCAGAATTGACTGCCGCCGTCCGAGAGTTTCAGCCATATTGAAGGCGTTTGCGGTCGTCTAACAGCACTTGACCGGACGTTTATTGAACATTTTTACTTGCGGTTCTCTCGGCACTCAACTCTCCACTCTCCGCTCTCCGCTCCCTGCTGGCAGTGCTCAGTGCTCTTGGCCAACTGGCAGCTGGTTTGGCAGGCGCTTTTATTAATTTCGGCGAGCGCGTCTCAATTTCACGGACAGTCATCAGTATTAAATGCAAATAGCTACAAAATGGGATTTGCAAACAGACCAAAAGAGGAGCAGAGAGCGGAGTGACAGCGAGTGCCATAGATTTGGCGGCTGTCCTGGGCGAAGCCAGCGAAATTGGCCAAAAATGCGTTAAATGCAAATTGGATAAGAAGTCGTGTCAGGCAGGACGACCAGGACGACCAGGCGCTGCATATGGCTGCCAAAAAGAAACCCGAAAAAAAGAAGAAGCAGCTACAGCCGTTGCTGAAGGATATCCGCAAGGATATGGCACTCGCATCACATGAGCGGCGAGCGCGAGGCCGCGTTTCGTGTTCATTTCACAAATGAAAGCCGCGACAAACTTGAAAGTGGATTACGTTTGCCTAGCCTGGATACGCCAGGCCAGGATACGCCGGGGCCGCCCCCTCCTGCTCTGCATCCGTATTCGTATTCGCGCCGCACAGCTCGACTATCTGCCGCCGCATGTTCTTGCAACATAAATCCGTGAGTTTTGCGCGCTCGCAAATTTATGGCGCTGGCGACACTTTCAGCTCAAAGTTTGCTGCCAGCGGCATTGTTGTATTTATGACCGCGACATGACCTGATCCTGCTGCCACTTCCTGCTCGCTGCTCAGTGCTCGCTGCTCGTGGGCGACTGCCGCTGAAAAGTGTTGCGAGTACGTGCAACCTCAGCCTCTGCCTCTGAATGAGCCCCAGCCTCTGCCTCTGCCTCAAGCTGCAAGCCACAAGACTTAAAAGTGGCGCTCGGAAATTGGATTTACTTGCAAGCCAAACTGCCGTCTTAAATCTGCACGCCTGTCAATTTGCTCCTGTTTAAGCGCGATTTATATGGCATCTGCTACACGCCCTCCCCCCCCCTCTCCCACCAACACCTCTTGGGGCGCTGCTGCCGCTAATGAGCGCCGGCTGCCTTTGTCCCGCTGCCTCTGCAAACAAGCCAAACAGGACGCTGGCAGCGTGCCCCAAGACTCAATTGGAGTTAATTACGTGGAAGCGGCTCACTGTCACACAGGCGCAGGCAGAGGCGGAGGCAGAGGCGGAGGCAGGGAAAGAGGCAGACGCACAGTCACAATTACAATTACACTCGGCTTTTTACATGTGATACTCCCCCATAAATATGAGAGCGAAAAAAATAAGAATAAATAGGAAAGCGAACGGCTTTGCTCGACTGGAAGTTACTCTGTGTTGTATTTATGGAAAGTGAATGAGTTTTATGAATTATTTTATGAATTTGCTTGAATGATAAAATTAACTTTAGGAATTCATTCATTAAGGATTTCAAGGAACAAGTCTAAGCTTGCATGGAAAATATCTTCACCCACAAAAATTGAAATAAAGTTACCTTACTTTAATCCAAATCAACTTGTTCATTCACAATTGCTCATTAAGCTTACATATTAGTCTTAGGATTATTATCTATCTTAAACTAAAAGACACGAAAGTTCGTTATATATATATTCAATATAAGATACTATTATATTAATAATAAAATAAGATAATTTTAACAGAAGTATCCTCACCTTACGTAAATTCTAGTTCGACATTCGCGTTTCATATTCAAGTGTCTAATGAATATGCCCTTTGACCATACGTAAATCGAGGGTATACAAAAAAAATATGCTCAATTCATTGGCTAAAATCAATTCAACCGGATGCATAGCGTCGATGGCGACTGCTGACCGTTGGCCGCTGCCCGCCGTCCGCCGTTCGTCGCTCGCCATCCGCCGTACTTCATCCGATTGCCGTTCGCCTGCCCCTTGGCAGGATGTCAATTGTGATTGAGCGCGTTTTGCTTATGGCTGCAGAATCCCATTTGCAGTTGTTGTTGTTGCTGTTGCTGTTGTTGTTTGCTCAACGTCTCAGCATTTGGGCAAATGGGCAGCCAAAACGTAGCCATAATTATTGTTATGTTAATAAAGAGGCCTTGTCCAGAATAGAGCTGTTAGTTATTTAGGGGGATGGCCGCCGAGGCTTTAGTCATCTGCTCGGCCATTGATTTTTACGTTATGTGTTTGCGCATCGACTTTGCATAAAAATGGCTAAGTGACACAAAACTTTGACGTCGTGGATAAAGATTCGGCAATACTATACGGGCTGACGGACTGAAGGACTGAAGAACTGGCGGACAGACTGTTTGAGTTTTGGCTAAACGCCTGCAAGTATGCCACAAATTTCAGCCGCACGCCATTAACAGCAGACTCTCAAGTCAAGGGGCGTGGCAGCCAGCACTCCTTTCGCTTTTTTAGTGGCATAGTGAGAGAGCGGGAGAGAGAGAGTGGGAGGAGAGATTCGTTACAGTTGTTGGTAGCTGCAACTGATACGAAGCACCGCCTCCACGCCTACCCCGATAGGTGTGACAGATCGTGTGATTGATGAAATGCGGGCAGCGAGCAGCCTCCCGAGCCGCCGCCTGTGGGCCGCCAAACTAATTTCCACATTTTTCACATTTACGAAGACAAATTGAGGTGCGAGCTTGGGTCGAGGCAATAAAATTGCCGAATATCAAAACAACAAAATCTTTTGCAACAGTCGGCCATAAAAAAGAGACGAGCCGAAAGGGGTTTGAGTGACTGAGTGAGCAGCGGGACGAGGGGAGCCGAAGGGGGTTAGTGCCGCGCATTTGACACAGAGGCTTCAAAACATCGCCAGAGACGCGCTGAGAGTGTCAGGCATGCGAATGCCAATTGTTTTTCGATTTCGCCGCTTAAAAATGCGCAAATCCGTGAGCGGCGCATTAGGCGAGGGCTGCGTGGAAAGTTCGAAGTTGGAAGCTGGACCCACAACACTATAAAACTCAATATCTACAACAATAAATTTCAAGCCGCACACACACACACACACACGATAGAGCAGTTGCACAGCTGGGGAAACGTGGCGAATCGATGTCATTGCCGATTTCTATTTCTATTTCGATTTCTTGCCTTTATCCAGTTGCTGTTGTTGTTTTTTAAGTTTTCCATTTCATTTCGTTTTATGTGCGACTCGCCAAAAGTTGTCAACGACAATTCGCTAGCCATAAACGTGGAAAACTCCCTTCTCTCTCTCCTCCCCTCTCAGCCCATACCCAACCCTCCAGCCATACCTCTTTGGCTTTTCAATAAAACCCAACACCAGCCGCAGACACAGCCCATCCGCTCCGGCCATCATTTGTATTAGCATAATGTTGTTTCGATTCTGATTCCGATCCGATTTGCTACAATTTTATTTATTGTTTTTATTTTTATATATTTTGTACACGACAAAGTTAAGCATTGCGCTCGTAAAGCAATCGAAATTACATTTTAAATAGTTCTTGTTTCTGTAGTTTGCTTCTGGGCTCTTTTATGGCTAATTTATGCGCATGGCCAAATCGAATGGCCGAAGGTCGCGGGCCATCACAACTGGCCACCAGAGATCTGCAGCGATTGTTAATTGAGCTGCCTCTCGAGCCCCAATGCCATATGTCGTTCACGATTGCGAGTGATCCACGGATTACTCAGCTGCGGAGCGTCGAGTGGTCAAGGCCATGTCAGAGGCGACCTTGGAGCATGTGCGAAATGTGCGAGCTGGAGATCCATTATTATTTTGGCGTCTCAATTTGTAACATTTCCCCAATTCTCAGCGGCTGTGGCTCAAGTGCAAAAGCCCAAAACAGATGAAAAGAGTCAATAGAAATGGGCCAGCGGGGCAGATGGGCGAAAGATGACGAAAACTCTGCATAAAAATAGATTGCATGTGGCTGAATGATACACGTATATATATGTAGATATACATATGTATGTAAGTATGTAGTACAGCATCTGTTTTGTATAAAAAACTGGGAAATTAAAATCGAAATCAAATGTGCCTGACAGACATCTTAATGCGCCCGCTAGAGCACAGGCCCAGCAGTCTTCAGGGTCAGCGCCAGCGATTCAAGAGCACGCGCACCGCACAGTGATCGAAGGGATCCAGGTCTCCGGTGCTGACGTGGTAGAGCAGGGCGTGCAGATTGAAGGGTACGCGCTGATCACTCTTCATGCTCAGCCAGGTGGGTCGCGCCATTGCGCCCACCTTGCGCGCATTGAACTCCGGACAGTTGTCCCGGTGGCGTGCGATGAACAACGCCCTGAAGTTCTCGTAGGGCGTGGGGCGCAGCTCGTGGTGGGTCAGCGACCTCCAGCAGAAGCTGAGCCGCTCAGCCGAGCTGAGACTCTCCCAGCTGGGCGGAGCGGCTGAGTCCTCCCCGCACATCCGCTGCCGGCGCTGAGCACTGAGCTGGTAGAGCGTCTTGGCACGGCGCTCCATCACCTTCAGATTACGCTTCGTCGGCCTCTTTTGCAGGTCGAATAGGTTGGAGTCCTTGGTTGCCAGCTTGGGGGCATCGGTCTCAGTCGATCTAGGTTTCGGTTCCTCACATTTCTTGCCCTTCGGTTCGGGACTCTCCTTCAGATCCGAAACGCGTATTTTGCGTGGCTCGCAGCGCTCCTCCGCATCGTAGGTGACCAGGCGCTTGGGATACTTGTGCCGAATGGTATAGCTGAGCCGTTGGACGGGCTCTTTCGAATAATCCGTGCAGCTGCGGGAGGCATCCGCATCGTCGGGTTTGCATGAGGCTCTGAATAGGTGCGACATCTCCTCGTTTACATCCAAACTTAAAAATTTGCAAAGAGCATTCATGACTAAAACACAAAAATTTTTATACAACTTGGCCAAGCTAACAGGAAAATCAGAGATATATAAGTGTGTGTATGCGTGCGTGCGTGTGTGTGTAAGGGGAATGTTTTCAATTGTTTTATCAGTTTTTCGGTACACTATAAAGCAGCCCCTGGCGGCGCCTAGTCAGCCGCGAGCCGCCTCATAATTTAGTGTTCATGAAAATATATGGCCCTATATTATAAATGCGAAAAATAGTCTCTGCTATTACCAATAAAAATCTTGCTCGAATGGTTGCCTCGGCTGGCAGCGCAGGCGGCGGGGGGCGGGGCTCCAAAATGACAGCTATATTAAAAATGCTGCTGTTTGTGCAAAAAAACACAAGTGACAGGGCTGCAAATGGTAGGAGCCGACTATAAGATACCCTGTAAACAGAGTAGGGGAGAAAAAAAGGGCTCAGCCGAGCCCACAGCCCATCTAAAGACAGGGTATTCAAGCAATAAGAAATGTATATCTTGTATATATAAATATATATGTGGATATAGAGGTATATATACTTTTACAATAAACTGTATGCATCTCTTTTACTACACCTCTCTACAGATATACAGTAAGTGAATCGCTGCTCGCCCAGAGATCACTCCAGAGCCTCATCCTCAAGCCAATATACCCCACTGCCAACTCATTTTCACAGAGTACAGGGTATGCGATAGATACCAAAAGGAAGCCGCCAACTGAGCATTTGAATTTGTGCAAATATTTTGGTTTGGCTTTTCATATTTCCCCGGAGTATTTATGCCTTGCGCTTATTATCTAGCTGAGGTTCCCAGTCTGTGGAAACATGTTCATGCTCATGCTCATGCTCATATTCGTATTCATGTTCATATTCATTCTTCCGATTAAGCAGTTTTCATGGTCATCATTAAATATGTTCATATAGTCGCAGCAATCTGGCTGCTTGGCGAAATAAAATAAGTGGCCTAAATAAAAATGTTGGCCATATTTTTACGCTGTTTACGAGTCAATGCGAACGATTCGAATTTCGAACGCGTTCGACTGCCCGACTGTCTACGCCCCAACTGAAAATCGCTGCAATTATGAAAATTTATTTCGTTTATTACATCATGAAAATAGCTCAACGTTAAACGTGGCCCCCCCCCCGAAAATACGCAATGAACGCGCATGGATCTGGCCACAGGCTGTCACAGCAATTAAGAGCTGAGCAACAGCAATTTCGCATTGTCCTGGACATTCATTGATTGCCCCTTTGCCTCCCCCCCCCCCCCCATTACATGACATTCTGTGGCTTTTTCGGCATCTCGCTGCCTGCTAATTTCAAGTTAATAACGCTGAAATATATTTAATGCACACTCGATTTTCCATCGTTTTCCCTCTCAATTGCCAATTTCGCCGGCCATTTGGCGTTTATTTCGCTATTAGCCAGCATTGCGTTAGCCAAGCCAAGAATTATCCTGGCCAGCACCAACTATTAAATCGGCTAACAATCCCGTTCATCAGCTAACAGCACTTTTCGTTACTTTATGATAAGGTATGATAAGCTGGACTTCAATGTGCGATAAAATCTGAGTACAGCTAATGAAATTTACGTAATTTATATTACATAAGCTCAATGTTAATTTATAGAGAATTATCGCAGTTTTTACCTCAAAGACTTTATTTTGTATTATTTTAATATTTTTTTAAAATATTTTAAGCATGAATCTCAGTCAATCTCAAAGCCGAGCTTCGAGCTCATTTCGATTATTCACAATATTTTCCATGAATATTGTACTCCTCCTACTTTCATCACAATCTCTGTCTCTCTCTCTCTCTCTCTCTCTCTCTCTCTCTCTGTCTCCCTCTCTCTTTAGCTACTCCCACAGCAGTCGCTTTTAATTCCCTTAGTTATTTGTAGCTGGCACACATGGTTTTATGACGAAATAGATAATATCCGCCAAAGATGAACACCTTCCCCCTGGCGCTTAGGTGAGTAGCAATGCCGTGTTGCGGCTAATGGCGATGCGTCGCCTGCAGCTCCCACAACAATAAAATTCCCATTTAGAGGCAGGCAGTCAGCACTCACACTCTCTGCTCCCACTCACCCACTGAATGAAAGCGAAATTGATTGCATTTCTTTTTGATTTTACAGCCAACAGGCCAGGGACCAGAGGCGGTACGGGGTTAGGCTGCTGACAGCAAGAGCTTCGAAATGCACTCAAGTCAAAATCTTGGCAGGATCGTAAAAACTTTGCATAGCATGCAATCAGATTTTCCCAAGGAATATTTTTGGGGGTAGTTAAGAGGCAGAGATGAATTAAAATTAAAGATTGAATTTATTTAGTTGTTCTAGTTAAATATTCCTTTAAATATTTTAATCCTACCAAAAAATCTTTTGAGTTGAAACAGAGCTACCTTCGGCGACAAGGCTTTTGCCAAAGATTACTATAAACAATTCTATATATATCCATATAGAGAATTAATCTACTGCAGATTTCGATTATAGCGATGCTCAAAGGTCCGTCTTTACACCCGGAAGACTCCACAAGCGGAGTCGTTATAACCGAACTCCACTGCATGGAATCAATTTTTGTAAATTGTGCATAATATTCGCAGTGTCTACTTAGCTGCTAGTCGGTCACTCCCCACTGGAGTCGTTCTGCCGATTTTTTAAATAAGCTTCACAAATTTATGGCGCTTAGGTGAGCGCCAATGCCGTGTTGCGGCTAATGGCCGTGCGTCGGCCGCAGCTCCCAGAACAATAAAATTCCCATTTAGACGCGAATGCTAACAGCCAATAGCAGACCCCGCCGCCTGCCCCCTGCGTCCCGCCCCACAGTCAGCCCAGCCCCTTCTGTATAGTGAAGCAGCAGCAGCAGTTTTGCGTTGTGTTTTGTGTGTTTACGTGAAAACAATTTTTATGGCATGTCAAAAACCTATTTTAATGCTTTTAATGAAAGCGAATTTTATTGCATTACTTTTCGATTTTATTGCCTCGCGAGGGCGGGGCCCTACCCACCAGGAGCTGGTGGCAGCATGTGCGTAAAAATGCACTCAACACAAAATGTTGACAAGCTCGTAAAAACTTTGCACGGCATGCGAATTGGCAGCCCGCACTCGCAGCAAAAACAGGTGACAAAGCAGAAAAGCGAAGGCTGCGGAAAACAAAGAAAACTGCTCACTGTTTATCCATAACAAAAGCCACTTAAAGTGCCAAAATGTGGTTGCGTCCTTGTCCTCAGCACCACACACACTTCCGTTGCCATTTCTATACTTCTTTTTATTTTTTTGCATAAATTCAAGAGGAAGAAGCAGCAGCGGCAGCAGCAGCAGCCAGCGGCTCCCCGAAGTATGCTCGATTTTTGGAAATTGTGAATTTTGTGCGCTTGGCTTTGGGCCTGCGACTACCTTTGCCAAATTCATTTGACCAGAAACTTAAGTTATATTTTGGAGTCGCGCCAACGGGTCGAAAGAGACATGTTTAGTGCCACGGCAGCAGCAGCAGCACCAGCAGCAGCAGCGACAAAAGCTTTCAGCCATAAAGAGCCACCAATTCCGAGGACGACATTGTCGTCGTCGTCGTCGTCGTCCTCGCACACGTCTCCTGTCGTAGCACTCAATGTCAGCGAAATGCACATGCAACTCCTCGACTGGTTAAAGAGGATATCGACGCTGGGTCGCTGGGTTTTGGCTGAGTAATTCAGAGCTCGGGGCTCGAAACAATGCCGCCACAGGCACAGAGGAAGCTAGCCGGCTGCCCGGTCTGCAGCTGACAGGGCTGACAATAGTTTGGAATAGGACGCACTTTTGCGATCCATGTGGCATGCATTAAATATTGCATATGCACTAAATGGATTAGGGTAGACCGGAGCCGAGACCATTGACAGGGTCAGTCATGCATTGTTGGCCGGCCAAAAGCTGTCGAAGTGTCACAGTCACAGTCACATGGCAACGTCTTGGCCAACAAAACATGGCTTAAAGCACTGCACTCGACGGCCCATATTCGAACTCAAATTTAGATAGATTCGCAAACCGACTCAGCCCGCCCCTGGCTGGGGCTACCCTGCAATTAGGGGTGACTGCGATGGGTGCGCACTTGTACATAGGTCTATAGCTTTACATTTGACTGTGACGAATACTTGGACTGACAATAAAGTGTCATTAGGATATATATTGGCTGGCATTTGCATCATAAAAACCAATGGCACTCGCGCCAGCCAAAGCCACACCAAATTCGTTTCATAAGCACATAAAATGACAACAACCCAATGCAAATTAGCTAACGATGAGACGCCGCTGCCGCTGCACAACTACAGCGAAGCAAAAAGGTGGAGCAGAACCCAAGACAAAAAGAAGAAGAAGAGAAAAGAAACAACAACTTTTTTGCAAGTACATAATTTTCAATGGCAATGCATAAAAAGTGGAAACATGGGCGAAATAAGGTAGTTGCTAGAACCCAAAATACCCTGGAAAAAGAAAAATTAGATATGTCTTTGAGTTGATGAGAGCAGATGTAGTGTATAGTGTATGCAAAATTAAATTTTAAGATGGGAAAAGTATTATCATAATTAACAAAAGTGTCTCTACTTTCAGGTATCATTGAGATTATTGTAGCTCAATAAAGATACGACAACTTACTGTTCATTGCTGTGTCTTTAGTAACTTATAATCTCATTTTAGATAATAAAATTTTAGATTCGACTGCAATACACGTTCATAACATTAATAAAATATACTCACATTCATATACAAAATTTATTTCATAGTAGTTCGATATACCCTAAAGTCAAATGTATATAAAATATGTTCGTAAAATGCTCTTCGCATTTCTAATAAAGGATATTAGAAAGTGTCATTTCGAGTTTTGGGCCTTTTGGCTGGGCGTGGCGGGACGTTGGGGCTCTTGTTTTTTGTTTGGTATCGGGGGTTGAGCTCAAGAGCGCTTGACGCAAGGGCCTGACATTGTTCTCGCTGGCATATAATTACAGTTATTTGTGTAGCTAATTAATTGCTAATCAATCATAGACCAAGACGCCGAAAAGGACTCGTCCCAGTCGCAGTTTGCTTTGTTGTTGCCTGTCACAGGATGTCTCAATGTCTGTGATGCTGCTGCTGCTGCTCCCGCTCCTGCTGCCACTCCTGCTGAAAGCTGTCGCTGCGAATGCCATTGGCACTTATAAGGCGTCGGCTCTGCCCTCTTGCGCTTTCATAAACAAAAAAGCCAGTGAAAACAAAAGCTTAGCAAGATTGATCACAACGGTCGCTGACGGCGCTGAGAGCTGAGAGCTGAGAGCGAACGGCACCTGTTCGCTTACTCACGGTTATTAGCCAGGACACGCTGGCTAAAGGACATGCAAATGGACGCTGCCACTCGAAGCGGCCTCTGAGGCAACTTTTTTGCACCTTGCAAGGATTGTCGATTGTTTGAGTAAGCCGTCCGTTTGTCTGTCTGGCTGTCTATCCCTCCCCGTCCGTCCGTCCGTCTGTCCTCCTGTCCGTCCGGCTGCTCGCCCGTCACTCACTGGCTGACGTCAGCCTAGTCGTTTATCCTTTTGGCGCACATTTTATTTTACATAATTTGAACATTTAAGACGTGCCTGGGCATAGCCAAGAGGCTTTAGTTTTAGTTTATGCAGCCAGTGCGTAGTTCGTTTCGCTCTTCGACCATTTTATTATTAAAAGGCATCGCATCCTTTACGCCCCACTGAATTTTATGGCACCCAAAGAGATGTCTCGGCGACAACTCGAAGAATCACATCTTCTACAACACATTTTTGTTAAAACTTGCACGTTTGCCGTTTGCTGTTTGCCTCTTGCTGCTTGCCCCTTGCCGTTTCCTGCTTGCTGAAATTTGCAGTTAACCCAAATTGTTGGCCATTTGGTCAGCATGCCGCTGTTGCTGTTGTTGTTGTTGTTGTTGGCTATATGTGTGGGCTATATCCCATTTTCAATTCAATTGTTTTTACTAGCGAGTGGGGCAGGAGGAGGGGTTAGGGCTGTTGTCTAAGTGATAGTAATGCCTTGATGGCTCAATATGAATTCTAAAATCAGCATCGTATGCTCGTAGGGGAGGGAGTGGGCGGTGTTCCTTGGTAGGCGCTTTTCCCACCAGGCAACGTTCGTCTCTGGTCTGCGCAAATCCAAGTTAGTAAATTGGCAAATCGGTGAATCTGACACCGTGAACTATGGAAGCCACCCCGGCGCAGGGTCGCGCTGGGTCGCGTGACCATGTCACAACTTTTGTCGAAGGCGGAGGGTGGGGGATGGGCAACTGGCATTGTATTGAATGATTGGTAATTCGATACAGTTGTTTCGATTGGCGTAGCTGTGCGTCGCTTTGTTTTGGTTCATTTGCCGCGCATCGCAAATTGACAGTGCATTGCCCCCCTCCAGTGACTGCCCCTGCCCCTGCCCCTGCCCTGCTCTATCCCTGTCCCATTGCCGCTGAGCAAGCCCAGAGGAAAAGCCGTCGTCGATATGCCCTGTTCGCACTAATTTTCCTGCTTGTCGCGCCGTGCGAATCGTATAAATAAATTTATTTCATTTTGCTTTCATATCGAAACTATTTATTGCTAATGGATTTATGGCCCGCTTTCAGCTGGAACTATGGAACATCCGGGCAGCGGCTTCGCCTCCGGTCCGATTCTATATCAATATCTTTCATATCTGCTCTGTAACGGCACGTGTGCTTGGTCCGTTTCCCGTCGCTCCTCGGGGAGGCCTTGCATTAATGCATTTCTATGGGAAATCTATTCAGCAACGAGTCCTTGCTCTGGCCGGCTGCTGCTACTCCTGCTGCCGCTGCTACTCCTGTTGGTCAACAACTTGTGAGGAGCGTTGACGGCTTCTTATTATTCTTTAATTTTGGCAAATTGTTTTCGTTTTATGAAATTTTCTTTTCACTTGATATTTTTTATTATTCCTAGGATTGGCCAAAAAGGTTTCCATTTCCCTTCTGGTTGCCAGCTCGTTTCGCCTTTTAATAAATGTCCAGCAGCAGCGGCGGCAGCAGCAGCAGCAACTGAAGCTTCGTATTTCGTCTGGGCGCTCAAGAAATATGCACAAATTAATTTTGTTTTATTCCAGCTGAAGTAAAATTTAAATCAGGCGAGTCGAGAAAGAAATACGTCATGTCCACCCAGCCGCAGTGGGTGAGCGGGATCCAGCAACAAGAAAAGGGTTTCAATTGCCTTGGCTCTCCTCTCCCCCCCCCCCCCCCCCCCCCCCTCTCTCTCTCTTTCTGTCTAGGGCAAAGACAGGAGCAGCCAACTGTTGTCCTAAGACTCGGGCACGAATTTGCCATAGCTCTTGCCTTAGCCCTAACTCTTGGCCATTCGCAATGCTGCCGCCTTTGGTTTTGCTCAGAGACGTGAGGGGGCGTGTAGGTGGCGTGGGTCTGTGGGTCTGGTCTGTTATGAATGCAAATTAAAAGTATACAAATCTAATAAGTTCCATTTAAGACGCTTTAATTTGTTTCACTCAGCTTTCTGCTTTTGCCGTTTTCCATCTCAAAAATTGTTGCTAATTGTTGAGCTTTTAGCCAGCGCATTTTTAATGCAAAGTGCAGCATTTTCATTTCCATTTCCATTTTCAGCTGTAGCCACCCTCCCCCCGTCCCCTTTGCTGTTCTTTTTCGACAAAAATTAAATGCATTTTTATGAAAATTGCATTTTGATTTGTTAGCCAAGCACTCGATGCACTTTGGTGCCAAAGTTATGGCACAAATTACAAATTTGGAAAATAATCCTTTGTACTAAAAGTCTTACTTACTTACTTACTTATTTACTTCTGAGCAGATATAGAGATGTCTTAATTTGTATATAATGACAAAGCAATTAAATAATGATATAGGGCTTACGTTTTGACTTATATATAGTATGAGAAAGATAGAGATGAGAGATAGTAAGGCATCCAGAGTTCGAATAGTACTAAAATCATAATAATATTTCCTTTACTTAATAAATATAAGATCAAATATTTTTATTTTTACTATATGTATATAATACAATAATTTATATTTTAAAGTCATCTTAGATTTAGTTTTATTAGAATTCAGATCCTAATATATTTCTACGATTCCAAGCTCAAGTGAACAAATTTTGCACCTTAAAACTTCCTTTAAATCGCATATTAAAGACTCTGCTAAAGTTTTTTTTTCCCTTTTTACCAATCAACTGTGGGAGCTAATGAGATGCATGTTCAAGTGTCCTTTGATTGACTAATAAAATGCTACGTGATCTGCGATAGACAGAATGCCATTGTTTTAATACGCAGCTAGGTAATTTCCTTGAGTTTTTATTTGGTAGCCTGCCTTCGTAGCAAAGGTAATTTCCTCAGCACAACTCCTGGACCAGTTGGCGGCGTATGTGACTCACATGTTTAAGCAACAACACTCCACACGCCCTGGGAGCCCAGAGAGATCTGAGAGCTCTGAGAGCCCAGAGCTGCCCGAGGGCGGGCAGATGTCACACTGGAAGCGACGTGGGGGCGACAATGTTGATGGCTGTTGATGATGCTGACAATGAACGCAGCCAAGGCAAAACGAATGCCAAATAAAGTTTGTAAAACGTGAAGAAGGGCAAAAGTGGAAGCGAAGAGAGCCCGCCCCACCTCCGCTCGACTGCTGACCATATGTTGCCGCCGCAGGCGCGCCTAGGTGTAACTACATGCCATAAAGTAGTTGTGTAATAGACTGGCTGCCCAGCCACCCGGCCGTCCAGCCGAACAGCAAAAGGGACTCGAGACAGAGGACAGCACCTTGAAGGCGCTCGCAACACCTCAGGGGCGCTTTTTGCTGAAATGTGCACAAATTTTCATGCTAGACCCAAAAATCCAAAATCGTCGTCACATTGTTCTATATCCTCTCTCTCTGTGTGTGTGTGTGTGTGTGGGTGTCCTTTATAGTTTAGCTCATTTCATAAATATGCGTTTGTCCTTTTTACGGGTTGGGTTTGTGCTGGGCTGGCCAACAGCCTGCGGCTTTCATAACTTGAGATGGCCAGGCACACCTTTTAGCCGCCTCCTGTCACCGTCCCCTGTCCGCATGGCCATAAGGAGATTCATAATTTGATCCTGGGGTAAATACATTTTATTATGATTTTTATGTATATGCGAGCCTGCAGTTTATATACGTTAGCCTAACCGAACTTCAGCCTCTTCAACCTTGCCACAGGTTGGACTCGTCCCGTGTCCTCAGCTGCTGCTCCTTTAAGTGCAGACTTATGAATTGCTCAGGCGGCGACATATGCGTACGTATATGTGTGTGCGTGTGTGTGTGTGTGTGTGGGCAACTGCTTGGGGGTGGCCATTCCAGTTTGTTTGTCTTTAATATTTTGCACATAAACATATCTTTATTTATTTAGGTCGTCGACTACCTCGACGAAAACTGTCGGCGAGGCACAAAAATTTATTAAAATATTGGCAACGGCCAATTGGCCCCCGACACAGCTGCACTTGATGCGTCGCCCATCATCGGTTACTATATAATATATTGTAGTATATATATATATATATGTATCTCTCTGTGCGAATGGCACGCGGTGGCTGCCGTGACGCAAGTCGCTTAACACTTTCACTTCAACGCTAAATTAATTAAAATTTATAGTTAGCAGGCAGGAAAAAACGAAGAACGAACCAAAAACAAAACAAAACCAAATTAAGTAGGCGTTAAAATAGTTCATATTTCATTTAGGTCTTGCGCTGTGCGTTTTTATGTGGAATCCTCCAATGGCGCAGACGAACAATTGGCAAGTGTTGACAAGCGCCCAGACAAGCATATAAATATTTATATATACGAATATACATATCTGTACATATATATCTCTTGAGAAGTTAGCACTATGTGGCACCTAGCACTTGGCCGTGCCACGCCTTGGCGGCGCAAATGTTGCAACTGGCAATTGCATCTCAGTTTTCCTGGTAGTTTTTGATTTATTTCCAACAGACAGCGACAATAGACGAAATGGCTCAGAAAACATATAGCAAACACTTAGGAATAATCCAGTTGGGGTTAGCTGGACTAGCAGCTACCCTGTACTGTCTATGAGTGTGTTCAGCTGAGTAAACTAGATGTATAGAGAGATACAGTATAGTAATATAATAATTACTAAATTATAGTGTATACAGACAGAGTAAGAGAGAGAGAGAGAGAGAGAGAGAGAGAGAGAGAGAGAGAGAGA
>NW_022046031.1:117203-132906 GCF_001654015.2 Drosophila navojoa | reverse complement strand
ATCTTTCCCGGCGGACCCATGATGCAATTAGGCAACGGAATATCGCGAATCAATTATCTGTCGAAGAACGAGAAATCGCCCGAGAAAGGCGCTATATTGGCGGCGAAAGTCGTCGACGGGCTTATCAATGGCAAGTGATTGCTATAATCTATTATTACCATTACCTGTACATATGTACAGTTTTGATATGTCATTTAGCTATAATATGCCTCAGTTTCATTTAAAAAACTTAGTCGCTCATTGACTTTGACTTGGGTATATTAGCGAAGGCTACACTTAATCCACAATTTTATAAGAACTGAACTCATTTCGGGAGAGCTGATATTGCAATCATTTTGCCCATCTTGAATACACATATGCAAAAACACTTGCATACATACATACACGTATGTATAAGCATAACACTTGCATGCATATGTACATGTAGGATTTTATATTTATTGAGTAAATTAAAAGTCAATTTAACGATTTCATCTTAATTTTAAACTATGACGAGTTTCACAATAAATGTCTACAATTTATATTATACTAGCTGGCCTGGCAAACGTTTAAATTTTCCTTTGAGTATCGACGTGTGAATCATATTGCTTATAAGTTTTAGTGTCACCAAACGCGTTCTATTGCACAGTTTTGGTTACAATGAATATGCCCTCGCACAAATGATAAATAATAAATAAAATAAATATGAATAATTTACACAAATTAACGTCTGAGACAAACAAATTTTTTTTTTTTATAAAATTAGCTTTATAGTTTTGTAAAATTAGCCAGGTTCACCTGAGGCTGTGAAACACACACAGTTGCTCAGAAAAAACGATCGTGACTATAGATAAAACTATCGATCTTGAAGGGTGGAATTACAACCGTGGAACAGTGCTCCCAGAATATGCAAAGCACAAAATTTTTTTATAATTCAATTGTCGACTTGAACTCTTTGAAAACCACGAGTAAGTCTCGTGGACAAGAAATTCCAGGCTTTCAGGTAGACTTGGTAACGGCTAGGCTAAGTTAAGTTGTCCTGCTCAACATTGTTTTAAACATAGTTATTATTGTTATATTGCAAAATAAATGTATTTATATAATTATATTTATCGTTTAAGCTACACTTGGCCTTGCAACAATACTACATTCGAAAGGACATTACGAAAGGATATTACAAATAAGATGTGTAAAATTCCTCATCTGCTCGTATTAAACTAAATTGTGTTTTCAGATTGGAGAAGCAAGAGCTTTCGGTGTCGCATTGTCAACGATCGGATCATCATAACAGGACCATCATCTCGGCTATATACTGAAATGGATAGCAAAATCAGCAAATGCCCCAAGTCGCCTTCGATAGAGAGGGTAAGTCAGATCTGTATCTGTATTTGTATCTATATCAGACCACCTATGTATTTAGATATAAGCAAATCATACGAGCATAAATGTGATTTAATTAGCTAGATATTAACCGTTTTGTAGTCTGGCTTAAGCAGACCACAGACTCTGAGGAATCTGTGCATAATGCCCAGAAGGATCTTCTGTGAAATGTGCCAACTGTAACGGACCACACAAATCAAACGACAGCAGCTGCACTAGTAGTATGAACTATATTAGCTTAAGAACTAAATGTCAGAACAGCCATATAAGACCAAAACCAAATTATACTAATAAGCACCCATAGCTAGATATCATTAATATTTTTCCAAATACACTTAACCAATCAAATATACATTCAAGCTCCAAGTGAGTAATACCATGTAGTTAAGCGACGCCCAATGCTAATGAAGAGCTCTTCTCTATAGATGAGATCAAAACCCTAACTCTTGATCTTATAAGAAACTTAAGAAACTGCAAAGCTGAGGCAGATCAATTACTATTACTATTGTTACAGATACTACAGAAATGGTAGAAGAGGCGGGGGGTAGCTATAATTATTAAAAAATCTATCCGCCAACAACGCAGGAATCTGCACAGCCATCTATAGTTGTTATTACCCTGGAGGTCAAACAGATCCTCCTTAAAAACAAATCTTCTTCAATGATACTCGTATCTTAATCACACTCCCTGGTAACTCCTTACTGGGAGGGGACTTTAATAGCAGACATAGACACTGGGGCTATAGCCGTGCAAATACCTGTGGAATAATCTTATACAATTTCTTAATGTCAAGTGTTCTATTAGTTCATTTTAGAATAGAGAACTGCATTCGAATTTCATAAATAGATGTTCAGGTTTCATTTACCCACACATTAATAATATTATCTTAGATACATAGTAGAAATAAGTTTAATTTCTGTTCTAGTTTTAAGTCAAGTTAAGTTTTTTTTAAGGGGTTTTTATATACATTTTTCCCCATATGTATGTTAAACTCTAAAGAGACAATTTCCATATTATAAAAATATAATTATATTTAAGTAAATCCCCATAGCTCGGTATGGGGTTCGGCTCATTAATTAATTTAATTAATTTAATTTTAATAAAAAATATATATATATTTAAGTTGAAAAGGACAATGTGTCCTGTACTCTTAAAGTTAAAAAAATGTTGAACAAATAAAAATTTTGAAACAAATAAATAAATAAAATAAATAAATAAATAGCTAAAAGTGTATAGTTTATAAATATCCAAGTAGTAATAGTAGAAGTAAAAATATAGTATAAAATATATTTAAATTTATAAACATATGAGGCAAGCAGTGCTCGATGGCATCGACTGGCAAGCCAACCAACGAATCATTATTTTTGCCAACGAGTATTTCTCACATTCTCAATGGATGCGCGAAGTGCGCATATGCGAATCCTTTGAGTGCTCCCAATGCGATGAAGAGTCGCTTTGGCGACGTTAGCGTCGACGTCTGCAGCGCTGCTCAAATCGGCTGCGCGTAGCTGACGCCACCCACAAACACACATACAAACAAACACGCACACAAACCGAAACACACACACACACACACACACACACACATTTAGACACCTACACATGTGTTGTCAGGCGGCGAGTCCTGTGGCGGAGTCGGGTCGTCGCCTCAGTTTTGGGCAAACACTCCGAGAGGCACGTCAGGGCCCAGCGTTCGCGCTTCTCGTCTCGATTCAGTGTGCGTTGTGCTGTGTGTTGTGTGTGTGCGCGTGTGAGTTTGCCTATGAAAATCCAGGAAAGGCAACAAATTCTCCTTAGCTGGCAAATGCTGTAATCGCCGTTCGACTGTCTACAATAATAAAAATACAACAATAAATAATAATATAAATTCGAAATCAATTAAAAAAAAAAAAAAAAAGAGAAACAACAACAACCGAAAATCCGACTGTCAAAAGTTAGTTAGATACTCGCTTGAGTCGTTATTCCTATATTTTCAATTTTCTTTTTTTTTATTTCTTTTTATTTTATTTTGGTTTGCCCGTTGCTCTACAGCTAGTTTTTGCTTGTCAGGACTAAGGCGTGGCGTGGGCTATTAGCAAGCAAATATTCCCATTTCTTTGTATTGAACAGCGAAGACAGTTTGTTATTTTTGCTATCACAATTGTCTTCATCTCAGATCTAGTACATTTTGGTGGGATTAAGAGCTTGACTAGCTGTTGGACTAGACCCATTGATCGTTTTGGCAGTTGTGGTCTGTCACGATATTACTCATACGCCGTGTATCCAGTTTTAATTTTCACATACACGAAAGTAACGCACAATGCAAGGCATATACATGAATGAAATCATCCAAAATACATAGAAGCACACGCAACACACACACACACACACACACACATACATACACATACATACACATTTGGAAACACGTGCATGCCGTGTCTGTCTGTGTGTGTGCTCTGAAATTGTGAAATGCGTCCAGCTGTGTGTGTGTGTGTGTGAGTCTATTGCCAATGCTAAAACTGACCAATGTCTAGTGTCACGCAAAGCTACAACAACAACAACAGCAATAACAATGCTCAAACAGAATATGTAGGTAAATAATGGGTGTCCCCAAATAGGAACAAAATGGAACTTCTTAAACTTAGTGAAGAAATTCTAACTGATAATTCTAAGAATTCCAGAATTAAATAGTTTACTTGATTCATGATTCATCAATGAGTATTCGCGCTTTTTTTTTTTTTTAGACTTTACTATGAATCTTAGTGAATAGTTTTGAGGTCACTGTGTGACAGTTACAATTGCTTATGAATATCTTTTAAGTCGATCCGTATTTAGTTTAGTTTATGGCTCACTCTTAGATAGTTTGCAGACATTGAGGAGATGTAGGCAGCCCTAATAAATCATGTTGTCTATCTAGTCGCGTCTAGACAAATGCAAATAAATTGAAAAATAATAAATTGTCTTTGTTGAGGGCAACAATAACAAGAACAATAACAACAACAACAACTATGGCAAAAACATAGATAGTGCCGCAGAAAATGTGTAGCATAAATAATTCCACCCACAACTAAAAAAACAAGAAGATGTAATATATAGAGATATATATTTATATATGTAGAAAAAAAAGTATTACACAGTCACTAGGGCGACACGCTAAAAGGAAAGTCATAGAGTCTGTTTGCGGCGTCGCTGTCGCTGTCGCAGTCGCAGTCGCAGTCGCAGTTGATAGTGACGCTGGCGCTGGCGCTAGGCATTCCGTTCTCTCTCGTTTTCAATTTGACTAGATGTGGGCGCTCACACACACACACACACACACACACACACACACGCTCTCTCTCCCTCTCTTTTGCTTTCTCTCTCTCTCTCTCTCTCGCTTCGTCTGCCTCTCGTTAAACTAACCTACATCAACAGCTGTCAAGTGCGGCGTCCACGCAAGCCGCACTTTGTTAATTGCTGCCCTTCACATTGTTCTTTTCCCATCAGTGTCAGAGGCAACAACAACAACAACAACAACAGCAATGAATTAACAACAACAACAACAACAATAAACAATAACAAAAGCAATAACAAGAAGAGGAAGAAGTAGACAAAGTGTTAGCATTATAATGCAAATGTTAAAGCTGCCGGCGAGATTAATCAAAAGTAAAGCAAAAATTAAAATCAACTCATTCAATACAAATGAAGACGCTGGCGAGCGTCTTCCTTTCGCCGTCTGACTGACTGTGACTCTCTCGCTCTAGCGCTCGCTCTCGCTCTCGTTCTCGCTCTCGCTCTCGCTCTCTGTCTCGCCATCTCCCCCACTGTCTTGTGCGCGCTATCTCTATCTATCGCTCGCCTGAATGCCCGCTTAACCGTTAACTACTCAAGCGCGCGCTCTCTGCCACTCGCTGTCGCTCTCTTGCTCAGTCCCGCTCTCGCTCTGGTGGCTCTCTGTGCGGTGCGAGTGTGGTGAGCCTTGGTTGGTTGGTCGAACAGCTGTTTATCCGGTCTCCTTGTGCGTCGACGCGTGTGTACATAACCTCAATTAGCAGCAGCTCGTGTCGCGCCCGTTGCGTACTCGGGCCGCTCTTGGATGTTGCGGTAGGCGGCGACGCCAGCTGCCAGCGCTGCCAACGCATCGCAACGTCGGCGTCAACGTCAGCGTCAGCTTTGACATACGCTGCAAGTGTCCAGCACTCGCACTCACTCTATCCCACTGCCTGTCTCCATCTCTCTCTCTCTCTCTCTCTCTCTCTCCCACTCGCTCTCTCAGTCTCTGTCAAATTGACGAGTGCAACGCGAACGGCAACGACAGCGACAACGACTAACCCTAGGAGCAGCTCTCAGGCCGAGCCGCAGGCTTTGGCTGGTGCGGGTGTGGACGTCGCTGCAGCTGCAGCTGCTGCTGCGGAGCCGACGTCAACGCAAGCAACAACAAGAAGAGCAACAGCAACAGCAACAGCAACAGCAACAGCAACAGCAATAGCAACAACGCCAACAGCAACAGCAATAGCAATAGCAGCAGCAGCAGCAGCAGCAGCAGCAGCAACAATCAGCAGCAACATCAGCGCCCTGTGTGCACCGACAATAATATGAGGAGTGGCAGTTCGGAATTACTACTCGAGCAGCAACAACAAGAGCTACGGTTACGTAAAATCCGAGAACTGGCTCCAAAAAAGAAAAATGGCAATCGGCGCTTTCGTTCGTGGCGGGAACGTGCGCGTTTCTATGGCACCTCAACACTCGCCTTCTTCTCGGTGACGGCCGGCGCCTCGCTGCTGTTTCTGGTGCCGCTCTATGTGGATCCAGCGATATCGACACTGAGCCACGACTTTATCGAACATCCAACACTGTGCACAACAACACGGCGCGAGGATCTTGTTGGCATATTCAATTGCTCGTGGAGCTCCTGCCGCGAGGGCTGCACCTCCGATCTGTATCGCTGTGTGCACATCTATGTGACATTTATCGAACAGAATATAACGATACCAGAGAACATGACCGACTATACAAACTACACCGCTGAGTGGGAGCAGTCCAGCGAGGCCACACTGCTCGTCAACATTAAGGGCTGCGGTTATCCGCCCACAGTGACGTGCAAGAATTTTAATATGTACTACGGCGTCGAGGGCGCCATCTATCCGTGTTTCTATTCGCGTAAAAACAAGACCGTCGTACTAACATCCTACAATCATGACGATCAGGAGGCCATGATCATACATTTTTTTGTGGTGCCCTTTGTGATAACGGTCATCTCATCAATCGCACTCTGCATCATGCACTGCGATTGCCGCTGCAAAAAGGATCGCAGCCATCGACGCAATCGTCCCCAGTGCCGCAGGCCACGCATTGAGAATCTCAGGTGAGCCACGTTGACTGTTAAGCAGTCAGTGATTCAACGAAAACTAACTGTGCATTGAGTCTATGTGCTTTTAAATTCACATAAACCTGTTCCATATTTTGCTCAATATTGCCAAAATCATCCAAAATGTCGGAATGTTCAATGGGACTAAGTAATTTCCTTATGGAATTCATACAGAGCTGTCTATGTTTGGCGGGCCCATGTTTTTTTTTCTTTACATATTTTTTGTTTTTTAATTAAAAATATATTTTGTTTTCATTTAATATTTTTATTTGGTTCACTTTGATTTGTTGGCATCACTTTTTGAATACGATATCTCTCAAATGGCTGCCTTGGTTAGGTCTGCAAACTATTTAGGTTTGTCTAAAATTAAGAATCTTTAAATTATTATTATTTTTATTTTTTTTATTTTATAATGATATGTCTTCTTTTAATAAGTTTGGTTAGCTATAATTTATGAAAATTGTGTTCAGATTTAAGTATATAAATAAATAAAACCCAACTTTAAGGTTTCTGTAAGATTCATAGCATAATAATTTCATCAACCAGCTATTTATTTATTTCCTTAGAATTCGTTCCATTTCCATAATGTCTATAACGTTTCCCATCTGCAGACGTGTTTCGATAGATCCTCTAATTAAGTCGACTGCTGCATTATTATGCATTATGCAGCCTACCTATAGAACGATTAGCATCGAGCTCGCACAGCTGATGCTCCCCTCAGTATCCGCATCCGCATCCGCATCCGCATCTGCATCTGCATCTGCATCCGCATCCGCATCCGCATCCATAGCAAGAACAAGATGCTGCAGCTTTGTCGAGCTTCAGTTAATTTGCATGCATCGTTGAGCTGTGTTACAGTTGACTTCAAGTTGTGAGTTCATTTAAATTAATGAAGTTTACAAAAGTTCGGCAAAAGTTTTTGGGGAACTGAACTTAAGACGCATGCCAGCCACCTGTCCAAACCGAGAGAGATTTAAATAATTCAATAATAACATATGCGACGAAATCGGGAGTCGACTTTATTGTTTGGAGTAATGACTGAGCTGTATTATTTATAAGCAAAAGTGTCAAACGTGCATGTGTGTGTGTGTGTGTGTACGTCCGCAAGTCACGCATTAACTGACAGCGCACGCACCACACTGCGTATGATTGATTTGTTGAGCTGTTGACAAGCCGAAGTTTTCTTACTGCAGCAGTGCCTTCGATTAGTTCCATACGAATAAGTGCGACAATAGCAATTAGATTTATCATATTGAAAACCTAATGGAAGGCATAGAACAATATTTATTGAGTGCTGCTCCCATTGATTTGTAATTATAATCTCCATTCAGAGCAATTCTCTTTGAGTTCCAGTCGATGGCGAGCGACGTGAAATTTGCATATCCAAGTCGGAGTTCACATAGAGTCAATCGATAATGAATTGCTCGACCCCTTACACACACACACACACACACACACACACACACATACATGTACACATATAGGCCTTTGCATTATTCAATTGCCTCGTGTCAGTTTCACATGCTCAGGCACAGAGCAGGCAATCGTTCAATGCATTCAGTGCCTCCATTGTCTTGCCTTTTCGACTGTTTACCTCATTGTCTATGGCACACGTGCCCAATCAATTAGTAGTCCAATGAGCAGTATACCTAGATAGATTTTGGCCCACAGACCAAATCGACTTCAGCTGCAAAAAGATTGAGTTTGTCAGTTAGCCCTTGTCTCAGTC
This sequence comes from Drosophila navojoa, assembly GCF_001654015.2. The sequence goes on along the minus strand of NW_022046031.1, from coordinate 124,492 downwards.
TCGTTTCTTGTTTGTTAAATGCAGCTGCAAGAACTTCAAATTGAAACTGAAATCTATTAAATTTGGTTATTTGTTTGTTCCCCTTTTCACTGTCTCTCTCTCGCTCTCTCTCTCTCTCTCTCTCTCTCTCTCTCTGTCTCTGCCTGACTTCGGGAGTAATTGACACGTATCGCCCAAAGTTTTCATTTCATTTGAGCTCATATGCGCGTTGGATGGATACATATACATATATATTTCCATACAAAAATATCACAGTTTATGCCAGGTGTTGCCACGCCCTCAAGCTAAAACAAAAAAAAAAGAGAAGCTAAAAAGGGAATTCGCATAATTTAGCTTGTTTTCAACGGAAATCACTAATAAAAACAGTTGAGAAAGAGCTGTTGAAAAGTTGCAAAAACAAACTGGCGTCAGCATGTGCCATTGTTAATGCTATCTGTGACAGACACACATTCACCTTCACACACGCACACCCACACACACACACACACACACACACATGTATGCCTTGTCTATGTGTTACATAATCAGCTTACCTTACGTCGCATTCGCTCGCTGTTTGAGTATGAAAATAATTTCAGCGACTTTTGTAAAAGGATTTGCTGCAGCAGATCAAGCGGTGCACGCAGTGAGTCCTGCGAAATATTGTTGTGATTAACGCTGAGCCATTATAAGCTAATGATCGCTCTGACTCGCACAACTGGCCAACCAAATTGCTGCCAATGAGGCGTATACTGAACGCTTCAAACACTTAACAAAGCAGCGTTCCGAGTGCAGCTTTAGGCGAATATGCTTCAAGGAGCTGCTGCTGTTGCTGCTGTTGTTGCTGGCTCGTGGCTGCACCTAAAGTGGCCTACTTAGCCGGGCCAACTGCTGCTCCAGCGTCGCTTGCTGCGTGTGTGCCACTTTTCCAGCCAAAGAGTGTTTCTTTTTCCTCAAAGAAAAAAGCCACAAAAATAAAAAAAAGCAGCAAAAAAAATCAATTTCTTTTGCCTTGCAAACGAAGCAGCTGCAGCGCATGCATTAAAGTCACGTCTGCCACATATTCAAATTTCTCGCTAAACACTTTTCTTGATATCATTTGACGCATGTATGCATATTCCTTTTATTCTTTATCTCTCCTCTTGCCAACTGATTCGCGCCTTGTTTCATTAGCCAAAAGCAATTTATTTGCAATGAGCTGAAGCATCATTAATGCATTCAAGGGTCGTCTAGCTATTTGCGGGCTGCATTCGCTGGCGATTCGGCACGTATTTTTCCATTTCGCTTTGCGTCTGGTTTGGCTCAAGCATCTACAAACAATACAATGCGGCTGGCTTTTATCTTTCGGGTTCAAAATGGAAGCAAGAAAACAGAAATAAAAAAAAAAAAAATAATAAAAAAAAGAAAAGGTTTGCTTTTGTTATTTTTATCAGACACATTTCGAACTACTTCTAGCATATGATGAAGGCTGAGGCTCGTGTGGGTGTGTGTGTGTGTGTGTGGCATCTCACATCGTGTGTGTGTGTGTGTGTGTGAAGGACAGCAACGCCTATTTCTCATCACGCCCACTCTGAAAAATCAATATTAATAATGCGCAGCATATGAATGCTGCTCAATAAATTTTCCTTTTCCGTGCGCCATTCAAAATGCAAGCCGCATTGAAATACAAAGCCATTTGGTAACTATCGCCTTCAGCCTAAGCACACTGGCAATAAGCCCTGAAGACTGCTGCTAGAGCCAGCTAGTGGAAAGCCAACAACTGGAAAATCAAGCAAAATGCTCCACTGCAGGCGGGCAAATATTTTCGTTGACGCCATTTCATTCAAGCAAATCCCCAACGAAATCCGGACAGTTGGCAAGCAAAGTCCGCTAAGTCAGTCAGAAGTCGCAGTCAGCTAGACGTTTCATTAATAACACACACACAGACACACACACGTATACACGACGTAATTGTCGGACAAAGTAATGTACATTTAAGCCCTGTAGCTGGCCATCTTAATTGCTGTCAATGACAGTGGCACATGCGCAGCAAATACAAAAACAACAACAACAACAAGAACTAAATTGCCAGAAGCTCTCATTGCTTTCATTTCAAAGTAAACTTGTTTACGCTTCAGTAATTTTATTAAGAATTATTACACAATACGATTTGATAGTGCTCAGCCCCTCAAAGTATGCTATGCCGCAGCCTTAACTTGCGCTCAATAGGATATGGAGCAAGCCCGATTAGATGTTGTTTACTTTCGGTTTTGCTACAGCTTATGGGCAATAGCACCTGCACTCTGAGCACAAACAATTGAGTCTTGATCTTGAAATCAAAAGCTCCAACTCGACGATTTGATTGAGGTGGAGTTGCTGTGGCGCGATAACGAGCCAGCTCAAACTCATGTACGCCTTCTTTCTGCTGCCAGAGCTGGCGTTTTAAAAGTAATTGAAATGTCTTAACGATCTCGTATTTATTCAAACATTGACTCCAACGAGCACCCTTAACGCAAAAACCATTTATATTATTTAGATATTATTCATATTCTTAATATCTAGACTGCGTTATTGAGTCGAGAAGGAAATGATATTGTAAATTATCTATACGTAGTTATTAATGGGCATATAATTGTGTGTTTATTATAATGAGTGATGAGTAGAGTAAAATAACTCAACTTGAATAGCTTTAAAAGACAGTGATTACCTATTCTTGAACTGGGCTTGCCAGACTGTTGAGATAGCTTACTTAGGGCGCCATACCACTCGAGAAAGCTTCTCATTATCCTCCACATACGTAGATATATCCAGACAACATTTGCAATATTTCAATATTTCTTTGAGCTGATTATTGCCCAGAATTGATACGAAATATCTTAATCTATTTTTGTAGTTTCTATACTTTTGTCTCCGTACGTTTCACGTTGGGGATAATCTCTAATTCTTCTAATGCTAATCCGCAGTCCATGAAGATATTCAAGCTTTCAGCAGTCTTTCACCTATATGATCCTTACTTTCCAAATGTGAAATAAAATTTAAATATATATAAATAAACTTTAATTGTATTGATATTGACTATTTATATGTTATGAAGGAGTCAGTTTTTATGTAAGACTTTTCAGATTCAAGTGATATGAAAGCTTTTCATTTGTTATCTATAGCTGAATCTGTAGAGATAAAAAGATATTTAAAATAATTTTACCAATCAAGGCGGGCTTACACTGGCTTGACTTGGCGGTCCATTCGTTTGCTGCATTTGCAGTCAATTCAAACTAAAGGCGTTTATCTAGGAAGCTAAACTTTAATTAAGATGAATGTCTTTTTAATTGACTGTCATAGAGATCTTAAATTTAGCAGAAAAACTAAAAAACACACAAATAGTCTTTTTAACCAGCTCTCAAAGGAGTTAACGTTGTAGCACAGTTAATTCTTAAGCCAGACATGTACGAAAATTCTGAAGGACCTTTTGAAAATGTAAAACACTTGAATAAAACGACTCGAAAATGCCTCGCCCCAGACAATTTAGGAGAAACCCATAGCTCAACGGCGGAGACAGCGATTCCATTGAGAGTTCAGATTGAGACTGCGCCTGTCTCAGCGTGCGCAAGAAGGGAAAAATATGCGAACATACTTATATACAGTACACACACAAACACACACGCACACACACAGATAATATCTAAATTTGAGTATGTTATTAAAGTGAATTTATGGCCAGAAGGTAATACGTACGTTAAGCGCTTTCCCAACAATACACAAATATGCAAGCCCATAATAAATTCATGTCTTATAAAGCAGTCACATACGCTACCTAAGGCAGCAAAAGCTACAGATTTTTAATGGCTATAAATACAATATATAATATATATATATATATATATAAATGTAAATGTATATAAGCATGGCTATATAAATTTATATACATATATGTTTTATGATCGCATATTATGCATGCTGCAGCTCAAAGAAAAACTTTCGTTTGACTAAAATGTTTCAGCTCGCACTTAATGAGCATTTGAAGACATCAGCATTTGTGAGCTCTCAAGCTCGGCATGAATAGTGAATGGAGGAAAATGCTATGTTAAATCTCGGCTGCAGCTGCAAATTAACAGCATCATATTTGGCCAAAAAGCACGTTTTGCGCACCTATTTGTATTTGGCTTAATTCAAACAACAATTAAGCTTAAATGTGCACGTGAATTTGCTTAAATGAAGCGCAACAGAGCAGCGCGTGCGGCAGCGTGCGTGGGGGCGTATGAGTAATGTGGGCGGGCGTGCTAGCAAATGCCTTCTCGCATAATTTGAGAATAGCAGGAAGAGTGGGGAACAGAGGGAGAGAGAGAGGGGGAGTGAGAGTGTGCGAATACTTTGTGTTTGTGTCTCTGTTTCTCTCTCTCTCTCTCTTTCGCTCTTTGTGCATATAAAGCAGGCAAACAAACAGAGCTTTTATTCAACGCAATTCACGTACATAAAACATTTATCTTTATGGCCGTCTTCAAGTGTTTTCTCATGTATATATGTGTGTGTGTGCGTTTGAGCCAACAATGTGACATTGCTCGTGTCTAATTTAAAAAGTAAAAAAAAAAAATAAAAAAAATAACAAAAATGAAATTGAATTTTTTAGTTACTTTGCAAAAGGACCTTGCGCAGCTTTAAGAGCTCGATTCATACAGCATGCACAAATTTAATTACTGCCGCATGTCCTTTTACCTGCCAGCTGTGCGCCAGTTGCACTCACTTCAAAATGAAGTGCCGTAAGCCAACAACAACGACAACAACAACAGCAAGCAGCAGCAAGTAACTGTAAAAAAATGAAAAAAGAAAGCAAATTTACAAGCGAGAAACAGAACAGCTAACAAACAACAAGAAACTGTAGGCTTTGCTGCAAAACAATTTTGTTGACAATCAAGTGCAGTGAGCGTCGCACAAGGACATATTCAAGCATCCTGCACTGTGCGCCCAACCCACAGCATAATGCAACGAATTTCAATAAGAGAGCCGAGCATCATCCATCAGCCATCAGCCATCAGCCACCTGCTGGCCGGACTTGGATGCTGCTGCTGCTGCTGCTTGATGCTCGGCCTCGACCAAAACACATTCGTGGCGCTGGCAACGCTAGCATCCGCATCCGTCACTGCCACACTTTGGCTGCCAGCCGGCAAGAGCCGAGTAACAGCAGCTCAAGTACAATGCGGCCGCATACTCATATAGCCGAGTAGCCACGGCCCGCGTGCCAAGGCTGAAGCTGATCTGGCATCATCTGTCCCCCAGTTGTTGCCTCAGTTGCCCCAGCTGCCGCTCGCCTGTCAATTCGTCTATGCCACATCCATTCATTTATTTCAGGCAAGTCCATCATGCAGCTGTCACAGTTTTAATTTCCTAATTACAATCCCTTTCTGCAGCTGCCTACTCTGCGGTCGTCTCTTGCTCTTTGTGTTTTTCCTTTTTACGTTTTCAGTTTTTGGCTGTTCGCCAAGTGCATTCGACTTGCAGTCGTTCCTTTTTATTTCAATATTTCGCAATGATTTCAGACAGCAATTGCGGCTGCCCATTGGTAATTGCCAGTCCAGCAGATACTCAAATTCATTTTCGACCTTCCCAATTGGAGAGCTAGCAACATGCTTAGCAAACAAGATGGAAAGGGCAATGATTTGACATTCAGAAAACTGTCTTAGCCGTCTCTGAGGTAACCCAGACTATCAATATGTCAATATAGAAATATAGGAACACAGAATTATAACCATATAATTAATCAAACTATCAATCTATCAATATATTAATATATCAGTAAAGCAATATATCAACATATCAATACATCAATATTGCTATATAGAAATATAGATATGTAACCATATCAATATATCGGTATAGCAAGATAGTAATATATATTAATATATCAGTATATCAATATATCATATATGTCAATATACAAATATATAAATATATCAATATACCAATACATCAATATTGCAATATAGAAATATAGATATGTAACAATATCAATATATCAATATAGCAAGATAGCAATATATCAATATATCAAAATATAAATAAATCAATATATTAATATATCAGTATATCAATATATCAATATAAAAATATACCAATACATCAATATTGCAATATAGAAATAGAGATATGTAACTATATCAATAATATCAATAAATCAGTATATCAATGTCAATATATATTAAAACATTCATGTAAAATACATCAATATATCAATCTAATCTCAAGATCCTATCTTTTAAGAGCTGTTGTTAATTTGTATATTTTGACAACGAAAAATTGTAACCTCATAATATCTAGGACATGATTATTGAGTCTAAATAAATTAGTGTTATCGATTAATGCAATCGACATACGCTAGAACTGGAGATTGATCAAAAATATATCGTATATACTTAAACTTCATATTCTTCCCACTTCACCTTCTTCTTTTAATTTAATTTGAGTCTTGCAACTGACTTTCTGAGGACCTAAAAGTAAGATATTCGTACGCAAGGCTGTTGGCAGATATCGTTGCAAATGAACCTTCAACTAATAATTGTTTGATGCAATTAGGCTGGAGAACAAAAGGAACTTCTCCCGCTGGCTGACCTTTGGAACTGTATTGTGTTATGGAATTGAATTGCGGAAAACTTAGTTTATCAAAGACACAGGGCCCAAGGTCAAAGGAAAAGAATGCTTTAATTTTAAGCAGCGTGTTAGGGAAATGTTACGGTATGTGGAAATTGTGTTTTCAGTTCCCTTTGTTTTCATTCCAGTGTGTGACATGTAGCATTTGTCCAGGCCGTGCCGTGCCATCTCTAACGTACAACTATAAGCATTTTTATTAAAACTTGACAATTATGTAAGCTGCCTTTGTTGTACGTGTGCCATTGTCTTTAGCTTTGCCTTGTTTTGTGTGAAATGGAGTTTTTTTTTTTTTTTTCATTCTTTTTTCGTTTCTGTTCTTACTTTATGTAGTTCACCTATGGAAGCCAAACATTTGTATATTTCACAATTTCCGTTTGTGTTCCGGAACGTTGTTCGTGTCGCACATATTTTTATTTGTCATTGTTGTTGTTTGTGTTTGTGTTTGTGTTTGGCTGTCCTTTTTCGCACTGGCACTCCAAATGGGACATTCGGGACCTTTCAACGCAATTCCATGGCCCCGTTTCGGCCTCCCTCACAATTTAAATTGTTTGTCTGCGGCAGCTTGGACATCCTGCTCTCTCGCTCTCGCGTTCGCTCTCGTTTCAAGTGCAATGTGCCGGAAGCTAACAGCCTACATATATACATATATACATATATATATATATATATATATATATATATATATATATATA
>NW_022046031.1:95209-117193 GCF_001654015.2 Drosophila navojoa | reverse complement strand
ATATATATATATATATATATATATGTATTTATAAAATTACAAAAATAACAAAGGTAACAAGTCAACAACAACAAAACACTTTAAATTGTCATCGTGCCGTGTTCTTGCCACTAGTTTTCTTATTTGTGTTGCCCGCTCACTGAAGAACGTAACTTGAATGCGGCCTAGATACTCTGTATATATACTTAATTCTAATTTATAGAATATTTTAAATGTATATATACTTTATAACAATATTTATAATATAATTTATATTTTTTATATTTTTAAGAAATATATATATTGCCTGAAAAATTTCAACTTGAAGCTCTAGGGTTCTAGCCCATTGTTCTTGGGCAGGATTGAAGCTTTCATGTGCTTCAGAAGCTCGCAAAAGATTCTAACTAATCGTAGATTTTTTTAAGCTTCTACAACAGCTTGAGCAAATAAATTAATTTAAAGTAACTCAATTTTATATTAAATTTAAAAGCATTATTAGTCAATATCTACATAACTTTATACTTTTATAAACTAAAATGTTTACAAAATAATCTTTCTACATATATGATTTGAAGGATCCAGCTATGCTTTGCAGTTGAACAACCAACAAAAAAATGCACATGCTAACCCCAACCAGTTTCAAAGTAGATGACAAAGATTTAAGGCCAGGCTCAATGTATTCTTGCTTGTCGAACTCTTAGTTCGAATCGTTTACAGCCCTGGTACCGTTAAGCAGCTGGGCACCTGCTTCTGCAGAGGGTATATGAATAAATAATAATTTCTTGAAAGTTATTGCGACTCGTCGTCGCATTTTGTTTTCCCTTTGTCTAGGCGATTGTGTTAGGCTTGAGCCTTGCTCTTGGCACGGCCCATGATTTATGGAGGCAACGTTGGTGGCTTTTAATTTGCCACGGAATCCTTGTTAAACATTTGCAGCGCGTCTCGTCCTCGTCTGGCTGGCAGCCTGAACTTTGTGTTTATCCTTCGCTCGGTCTCTTTACCTTTTTACGCAACGCATTGTTGTCAAAGCTGAAGCTGGCAAAGCATTTTGTAATTTATTTAATTTAACTTTTTTTCTCTCATTTTTGTCTTTTGTTTTTCTTTTTTTTTTTTCTGTTGGGCTTTGCACAGCAAAAAAAAAACTTTCCGAGGCGTTCGCTTTTGAAGTTGACTGAAATGACAAATTGTAAAGGACAATCAGAGTGGATAGCTCGGACAAGGAGTAGAAAATAACAAAAAAAAAAACAAAAGAAATATATATATATGTATATACATACATACAAAAAAGGTTCACCTGAGCGAAATACCGAGCCGAAACAAAATATATTGAGTCAATATAATAAACAGGAGACAGAACGAATTCCAGCTCAATCAAATATCAAAGCAATCAATGAACATTCTTCGGCCTTAGTTTAATATTTAACTACTGCAAATATATAGCTGATAGCCTATCACCAGAGCTCAGCCAATGCAAACAACAAACAGCAAAAAGGATTCGCTCAGCAAACGTCTAAGCCCTCGGGCGCTCATTTCAGCTCTCCATGAATATTTCACAGAGCATTTCTTTGTGCACGAGCTGAGGCTGCGCTCTAATAGATTTGGGCAAACGAAATGCACTTGAAATCTGAGTGAAAAATGTTTTATTGTCTTCATGTTCAGCTCTGGCTGTTCTTGTTGTTGTTGTTGTTGTTGTTGCAGGTAACTATTGTGGTACTTGGCAGGACAATGGCAGCTGGGAAACCTTTTAAGCAAATGACAAATGCCTTTGCACAATTTGTCTAATTTGCAGTCGTTCGTATCAAAGGCCGAAATGTTGTCCGAGTATATATATAATATTTTTTTTAATATTATTTTATTTTTTTTTTTTGAGAAAATGCCATTGTAAATTGATTTTTGTGCAGAGTTGAATGGGCGACGAGCGGCAACAAAAGGAAATTACATAGCAAAACTCAACAGCGGTCAGCCGAAGGATACACAAAAGCACAAAAGCAGTGGGTGACGGAAATGCCGACTGGCAAGTAATTTCACCCGTTTTATGTGACCAATAAATGCTTTATCTGCGTATCCAAATTGCCGCCAGCTGGCGTGCATGCGTGCCGATAAGCTCCAGCTCCAGCTCCTGCCCAGCTCCAGCCCAGCTCCAGCCCCATCTCCTCGCTTCGGCTACTGCCTGCAATCTCAGTTCCCAGCTCCCAAAAGTTGAGTTGACCCGCTGGCGTTGCAGTGGGCGTTCAGTCAGCAACAAGCAGGCAATCGATTTATTGGCCATTAAATCGTGGCATTTGCCTCTAATATTTCGGCCCGGTTGCATTTAGCATTTGGCTTTTCGCTTTATCGGTTTATCGGCTGCCGGCGCCGCACTCAATGTGTAAAATAATTTCATTGTCTTGAATGTGCGTGTGCGTGTGTGTGTGTGTTAGCTATTTTCATTTGGATTACGACTACAAATTGCCTATTAAAGCCAAGCAATTCATGACTTGTATACACAATTCAAGCCCGTCACGTAGCCCATTTTCATTTGGGTTTTAACAACTCGTTTTTCTTTTTTTCCCAACATGGAATGCAATTAAATAATGTGTATTAGGCCATTGCACACAATTAAGCATTATTGTTGCAATTCCATTGAAATGCCACTCCGTATATCTTGGTGCTGAATGCCGCCGGCTAGGGCAGCATATGTTCCACATATACATACATATATATATACATAGGATTTGGCTCGCTTGCCTTTGATATGAAATTAATTATATTTACAGTTCACATTCAAATGATGCGCATAAATTAATTAATGTTTGCTCATATTCATGATGGCATAATTATTGCGAATATGCAGGCAACCGTCAATAAATAATATCAGTACATAATAATATTACGCATACGCAACGTTGAGCTCGTACATAATTATAAATGTGACTTATTTGCATTGGATTAATAAATGAATGCGAATTGCGAAATGCGAAATGCTCAATCAATGTGCAGGAGAAGAAGGAATAGGAGAGGGGAGGAGAGAGAGAGAGAGAGAGAGGGAGAGAGAGAAACATATATAGTTAGCATAGCTAGTTGAGCACAACAATCGACCTAGATATACTAATTATCGTAAATTGATTTGATCAAAATCGTTTGCCACAAGATGAGCTACTTGAGCCAGGTCTTATTGATGCCTGCACATGCATGCATACATACATCGTGCACTTTATCTGCCATGAATGTGGCCACCGCACATCAATTATGTCGCCTTCGCCCAATGAGGGATAATTGAAACGCCATTCAGTTGTTGCCAGGAGTCGGCGGAGAGGACACTGCGAGCGAGCATGAAAATTAATAAAAATGAAAAACAGTGAACACACAAATGGAGCGTAATCAAATGAAGCACTGTGTGGCTGGGCATACTCTCAACCCATAATCTCGTCATGCGGACAATTAATTAAAGTCAATAATAAAAAATCCAACGCTCGCACGATTAAATATCACTCACTCACCGTCCCCAGTTGTGGAACTGTGAAAAGTGGATTATTCGTCAATTAGGCAACAGCCGGCGGTGCTCACAGTATTTGCTCTCTACACTTCGAACCCCTGCCCCTCTCGCCAGCCACTTGCGCTGCTATCTAAACTGTAGAAAAGTTCTCTTTGGTTTATTTCGATGCGATGCCAACCCGCTGGTCATCCAGAATCAATCGCAGCCATCTCGGTGGCACGTGTCAAAGCCACATGAATTCACAATTCGCATTTGTCGGCACTCGGATGGACGTTAATCTCACCAGCGGCCATACCATCACCATTCTATCCCATTCCATTCCATTCCATTCCATTCAATTCCATTCCGACCCGGCCAATCGCTAAGTCGCTAAGTAGCTTTTGGCCAGTTCACGCTCAGTGCGGCCTCAGCCGTATGGTTCATAATTTATTAGCCGGACGAGGACGAAATTCGAGAGCAACAACTAAAGGGCAATGTCACGGCAACAATAACCAACAAGCAGATGAAATGAAAATGATGCCACACTTTCAGTTCGTTCGCCGACAACTCATACAAATTTATTTACAAGTGTCAATAATTAAACGCTCGAGCCCATCGTCTCCATTCCCATGCATTATCCATTCGGCATTAATAAATGGCTGAGCCATCGATCGATTTGTTTTGCCTACCCAAATCAATAGATTTCAATATTTATATACACACAAATAATTTCTGAATACAACTTGAATTTTTTTTTTATTCAGGCTTATTTGTGAATTTAATATAAACATAGATATTTTAGAGACCTGTTTGCATAAGAGTAGAGGTTTTTTAAAGTATTCATTATAGGCCTTAAAGTGCTTCTACATCCGTCAGTAAGAACTATAGCTTTAATGTGCTTTTATATTAGTCTTATTTAAATAAAAAAACTTCAAGATGAAGATCTAATTAATATTTAATTTTAGTAGGTTATATTTTAATAGTTTGCTTTGAATTTGCACAGAGCTTTTGAATATGAAAGATCTGATCGTCTCTTATATATCCCATGACTTTTTGCTTTTGCTTAAGCATGCTTTCATGAGCTTTAAAGCTTTCTGTATACCATATCGAATCTAGCTTTAAGCTGATTAACTTGAATATAATGCAAATCTTAATTCATTTTGAGCCCTACAATTATGCTATTAACTGGGCAACGAAAACTTGGTGATGGAAGCCACCACCGAGGGCTTAGCCTAGCCGTGTCGTGCCTTGCCTTGCCCAATTTGCTGAAACAAATTGGCATGGATTAATTTGTTGCTTTCATGTGTCAGGGCTTCAGTTGTGTTCAGTTTCAGCTTACATAATTGACACCTGCTCGGCTGGCATCAGACTGACGAATGCGAACTAAATACAATATCAAAGCGAAACTTGGCCGCTCTGATGATATTATTATGTACTTGACATGCCTCTGCCGAACAGCAAAACCAAATCAACTGAAAGCAAAAGAAATGTGCTCAAACATCGAAAATCAACTTGTCGACCCGCGCGTGCCCCTCGCCCTGCCCATTCATTGTGTGGGTGTGAGAAAATCAATTGCCAGCAAAAGCCACGACGTCCAATACGGCCAGCCCACTTAGCTATTGGCCGGGCCTAGAGCCGGGCTACTTAGGACCTGCTAAATCGTCAAGTCTCACACGATTTGGCTTGGCTCGCGTTGCTCACATTGTTGGACGACTCTCGTCCTGCTGCTGTTGCCCAGACCGTTGCTGGTGTCCTGCTGTTGTCCTTGCGAGGCGGCACAACTGAATGCGTTATGCCAACACCTGTGAATATTTCAGGTGTGTGGCCACGCCTTGTTGCCTGACAGATTTATGAGCTTTTCCTTTTGTGCTTTTAATTTATGTTTATTTTATTTATGCAACAGAATTTTGTTTTCAAATATTATCAGCTCTGGGCTTAAACTTGACCTCAGACTGGAAATTGCTAACAAATTAAATTTCAAATTTGTTTTAAATTATTATATCCTCCACTCGAATCATGCTATTTCTTTAATATCCTTTCACTCCTTTAGCAGTTCGATATTCAAGCTCTGTTAACTTTTCGTTCGTAGACTAAATTTGGTTAGAATTTTCTTCACGCTTCTCCATATTTTTTAGATGAATGAAAAGTTTTTCTATATTTCTGATCTTTTCCACCGTCTTTTATCTGACTTTTTGCTAGTCTTTGCACTCAGCTGACAGAACGAATGAAAACGCTGAACATTAAAACAAAATTCTTGTACAACATTTGCTTTTTGTAATAAGTTTTTCTAGCTGCCAGCTGTGACTATTGTGGGTGCTGCTGTTGCTGCTGCTGCTGCTGTTGCTGCTGCTGCTGCTGCTTGTCCCTTTTGTTGTCCTTGTAAATTTCACATAATTTATGCAGATTGACGCTACGTGCAGTCAGCGAGTCGAGCAGCCAGAGCAACGAAACTTTCCAGTGCGAGTCGCTGGAGGGGTGGAGCTGCGCGGGGCCTGCCTGGTCGCTGTTCATTGTGTGGGCAGTGGAGCATTTAACATAGAAATAACAATAACAATTTAACAAATTGTCGCCAACGTTGCTGTTCGCTCGCTCTCCGAATCGCGTTCTGTTACTCAAACATAAACACACACAAACACACACACACACACACATACACGCAAGGTGCAGAACTAAACGTCTAGCCAGGCAACAAAAGAAATTTACTCGCAATATACATATGTATACTACTTGGCTTCCTGCTCTATATATATATATTTCATTTGTGAATTATTTGCGTGGCCCATAGTACGCAAGTATATGAAACTGCATGTGTGTGTGTGTGTGTGTGTGTGTGTGCGGAAGTGCCAGCACAGCAGCAGCTGGGGTGCTTGGGGAAAGGCGTCGCCCACGCGACTGCCTTCTCGTTCGACCCTTGGCACAAGAGCTGGTTAGTCAGTCGGGGCGAATGTGGGTGTCTAAGGACACACCACAAACGAACACACATACTCTATATAAGTATGTGTATGTATGTATATGCATATAGCACACAAAAAAGCGATGAACTCATAAAAAACTTATGAAACTAATTTTGTTTTGCTTGGCTTTGCTTTTGCCTTTACTTTTGGCTTTTGCTGTTGCTATTATTGTTGTTGCTTTTGTTTGGCAACCCACTCGCCAAAAGTCGCGACACACACAAACACACACAGAGGCACACACACAATCACAGTCGCAGTCGTTTTTATGGCTTGACTTGAAATTTTATGCTTCCAGGAGAGTCACCGTTGTCCTTTGAATACGAATATTATGACTATCCCACAGACACACAGACACAGTCCTACTATACTTGTGTGTGTGTGTGTGTGTATTGGCTCATCGTTCACGTTAACTTGGCATGGCCATGGCCGACTCAAAATGCCAGTGCGTTGGCCACTCCACGCCAATCGACCAAAATAGCCATTAAAGCGAATAATAATAAAAAATAATATTAAAATAAAAAAAAATAAAAAAAAAATAAAAATACCAAAAACAAAACAAAGAGAGAATTGCCCACTGCGTGCCTGGGCTAATTCTCATTTGGCATTTAGTTGGCCGGCATTGTTGTTGTTGCGCCGCTTGGCAGGCAATGAAACCGAAAATGAAAAATCAATAGCATTGCATTTGGCCAGCGTGGGCAAAGGCGAGCGAGCCATTTACTTGCCAATCCGAGCCGGATTCGTATTGGTGTCCTTTACTGTTGCTGCCGCTGCTGCTGCTGTCATTCTCCATTAGCCAGCGAGTGTCTGCGCTTTCTGTCTATGAGCTGAATACTTAATGGTCTCGGGCCAGCTTCAATGCTGTACCCGTTCTCTGTCTCTGCATGCATATAAAATGCCCTGAAGCGGAAATATTGCCATACGCTGCGTATGAGCAATGCGTAATTTTAAACACATTTATGCGCAATATTGGCGATTTATATGGTCGCGCTGCTTTTATTGGGTCACGCACAATCCATTGCTCAGTTTTACTCACTTGCTATAGTTTATGTGCCTTCTTACATTACAATTTCGAATGGAACTCCATCTAAATAATCCTACCTTTCAGCAGACAGGTGGTAGGTGGCTTGTGCTAAGTGTTTGATAGATTAAAGATTGCTGGGTACATTTTGATAGAGGCTGAAGAAGGAGAAGCTAAGGTTTACTTCAAAATTTACTATTATATATATTTTTTTAAAATATTATTATTTATTTTTTGTTTACAATATTATAATGTACATATGTATGTATGCCAAGTGCATTTAGAGCTAGAGAACCATCGATAGGGACGATAGTATCTAAGAGGTAGGGCTGCAAATTTGTATTCCCATAAAAAATTGCAAGAATCATTTTTGTGCTGGATGTATGATTAAAATTATTGAAAGTTTATTAATTTAATTTGGTTTATTCCATCGATTGTGAAATTTATCGAGGCGAGCACCTATCGATGGTTTTGCAGCCTTACTTAGAGGCAATCATTGTGACGATAGTTATTGAAGAGCAATCGATAACAGCGAAAAATATTACAGATTTTTTCTTCAGTTGACGGCAATGAGCAGAACACATATGTATATACAATAATAATTCTCGCTGTATTTCATTTCTTAAAGCTTATTGTAACTATCGTTATTCACCTATCGATTGTTCTCCTGATACATTTCACTGTGCTATCTGGTTAGTGTACATATCTACTATAACATAAAAGCTTAAACATGTATAAATTTATTTTAAATTTGATTCTCATCAGAAATATTTTAATACAATATTTAAATAATATATGTATATTTTTAAGAATACATATTTTATAATTATTTGATTTATTATTTATTAGCTTCGAAATTAAATGAGTTAATATCTTAGTCATATTATATTATATCAGAATAAGCATTATTTTTATTTTCATTGTAAATTTTTTTATTAATACTTGCATTATTATTGTTATTAATTCAAATACGATTGAAAATTTCTTTTAGTCTTTTAATCCCAAGTTAATAATTTTCACACGATTCTCGATTCTCGCACATCGATTATTTTTACTCTACTCTTAGAGTCTATAAACAACATTGTGTTCGAGACTTTATTTGTTGGAGATCGCATTTGTGACCTTCTGAAACAAATTATTTTCGTCTAATATTATAAGCCAGGCGCACATTATATTCACAGTTCGGCGATTCTGATGAGGGTTCCGAGTTCTTCCCACATTTTCCCATGCCAATTAAAATTTCATTGTGTCTTGTCTTGTTTTTGGGAAAGTTGCAAACTTTTTAATTAGTAAATGCCAATTAAAATGCAAATGCTTATATATTATTATCTGCACATAACGTTGGCTCGCCCTTTGCCTGCCGCGTCCAATTAGAAATGTTCTTAAATATACTGATTGGATTAAAGGCCAAAATTGAATTAAGTTACCGCATTAGCAGCAGCCCTAGCCGCTTTCGCCTGCCCATGAGCCATTGTTATTGACGCGGAGCTGCGAATCAGATTAGAGGGGAAACCCAGTCAAGCCAGGCCAAGCCAAGTGGAAGGCATTTTGGGGTCTATAAACGGTATCAGTTTTGGGAAAATCCACGCGGTTAATTATTCCTTTTTTCTCATAATAATTGAATAAGAATACCCAAATTATGAGCAAGTGAATGGAAATTTCTTAAGAAATGTATTCCATTCTGTTTGCCCTAAAATTGAAAGCTGTTTAATCTTGGCCAATGAAAATCGATTCGAATTGGCAAAGCACAGAAAGTCAAACTGACTGCATAATACTCGTTCAGTTAGCAGCTATATATAAATGCACAATTTGGGCCTCTTCGATTCGCTATATTCCAATTGGTCCAAAATGTTCCATTGCCGGAGCAGCTGAGCCAATATACTCTTCTTAGATTTTCGTGAGCGGGCATTGAAACTTTCAACGAAAATGGTTTCGTCTGTTTAGATGTCAGATCTATGTACATTTCGGCGCAAAAAATGAAGCGTAAAAAGTGAAGGCGAAAAAAAAAAATAGCAACGAAAATCATAATAAGAACCCAATGAACGCGAGCACAGGACACGGCGGCTGCTTTTAAGCACTTTTATGCTGATGCTGTGATTTTTTACAGCTGCCATTTCGATGAGATGGGCGGTTGTGGCACTGTGGCACTGTGGGCTGTGTGCTGTGGGTGGTGCTGATGGGTGGTGCCAGTGAGCTGGCTGCGGCAGCTGTGCGTGAGCTCTGCTGCGGTCTTTGCATTCTCGCAAGACTTTGCCACATGACGCAGACAGCTGCCGGTCGTTAGGCAAAGGAGGCAAATGATATTTGTCTACAGCAGCAGCAGCAGCAGCAGCAGCAGCAGCAGCAGTAGCCACAGCAGCAGCGGTTGCTGCTGACTGGTAACTAGGTAGTGGTGGTGGTGGTGCTGCTGCTGTCACTGGGTGGATGCCAGCACTTGGGGTTTGTATATATTGAATTTTGTGGTAATTACAAGTAACTCACTTCAGTTCATTGACAATATATGTACGTGCTTGTGTGTGTGGGTGTGTGTGTGTGTGTGTGTGTGGGCGTGTTTCGTTTTCTTTGCATACTTTTTGGGGCACAAAATCTGCTGACGCTCTCTGTTGACTTTTCTAGTAATTGGCAACGCTTTGCTTCTCCGGCAGAGTTTATCATAGTGAAGCTTGCAGCACTGTTTGCATACATTTTCAAATTGCCATACAATGCTAACACACACCCACATACACACACACACACACACACACACATAGCGAGGCACTTGGGATTAACGATAATGGCTGAAAATTGCCGAAAAGCATACGAAAAATGTTTGCAATTTGTTTTGCCAGTTATGTTTGTCTTCTGAGCCGATGGCTGCTGAGTCTCTTATCTTTCGAGTGCTTCGAACTTTAAGTAAACATCAAATTGTGCCAGTTTTACGGGAAAACGCCCGAAACAAAACTAAAACTTTAGATGATAGTCAGATCTAATGAGCGCCCTAAAAATTATATGCATAAAATCAACGCAAGTCAGTGAAGTCCTGATGAGTGTTGTAAAAAATAATAAACAGTGCTGGTAAACGTAGCACATAGAGCACAATTAGTTGTATAACAGAATTGTCTTTTCAGTTTACAATTTATAGAAGAGTCTGCAAATCAAGGACTGTAAAAAGAGATTAAAATTGAAATGCATTTGCAGAATTTTATCCTTCAAAGCGCCATAACGAGCTTTGCACACACACACACACACACACACATTCATAATCGCTAAATGGTAAGGAGAACAGAGTCGAAAGCAGTAAACTGCAATAATTGAGATAAAAATGCGCAATTAGTTAGGATGAGGTCGCCGTGCGACTTCTGCTTGCTCTCGGCTGCAGGCGTTGATTACACGCAATTTACGCATGGCACAGAACGGTTAACAGAACCGACTTGGCCCGGAGAGGCCGGCACTCGTTTATATGCTGGCCATTGCTATGGCTGCTGTCTCGTCAACGCATTCCCGCTGCCTGAGCAACTCTTGGCTTAAATGTCGCACCGATACGTGCAACATTTACGTGCAACAACAGAGCGGAGAAAAAAAAACACGAGTTTTTGAACTGCGCAAAAGCTCGGGGCAAATGGTTTCGGTATTTGTTTTTCTCCTCTACCTTTTTTTTTTTAAAGTTTGGTGCAGCAGCTCGTAAAAATCTGCTTCGCACCCCTTCGAACGGGGCACGGGGCAAAGTCAGTTTGGGTAAATGTGGCCAGCAGAAGTTTGACTCTGGCCCCTGCCGGGTCGTCAAGTGCAAACGGTTTTGCGAAAGACTTGTTATTTATTTGCCGCCTGGCGAAATCTCTGTACGCATTAAAAGGCAAACACAAGTGACCAAATATTGCATCGAGCATCAACAAAAATACGCCCAGGGGACCAAATTTAAGCAGCAAACAACGCAAACTGCAAAAAGCAACAAGAGGCAAACAAAAGCAGCGCAAATATTAAATTCATATATAATTCATAAAGAGAGAAAAACACAAATATTTTATAATTAGCTCTGAGCCAGTGGAATTTAATATACCTTGCTCAATTTAAGAATTCAAGTATTGGAGTCGCATAGCTAGCAAGGCAATGCTGTGTCGTTATTCAACACTTAATTAGATGGTTGTTGTTTCGACATTGTTGATGATGATCTTGTTATGTTGGTTGCCTTGGGGGCCAGGCTCTATGCGTATGCCTTAATTTGTAATCTATGCGCTTTCGATTCACCATTTCATTGAGCCGAACAGAGCATTAATTATTGCACAACAATGCGAATCCAATTAAAATGTTAATCTGATTGTAATCAACACATTTATAATCGCATTACGTATACGCAACGTTGTCGGCTGCCAATTCGATTTAACAATTAAGCAGGAAACACTCACACAGAGAGAGAGAGGCAGAGGGGCGAGGGGCGAGGGCAAGCGAGAGAGAGCGGCATCCGCGAAGTGGCAAGCTGTGATTTCATTACACAAACATCGAGAGCCAAAATCCAAAATGGGAGACGAGCCCGAAACCCGAAATCGAGACCGAAATCAATGCAGCGGCAAATAAATCATGCGACCGGTGCGACCTCTTAACAAATGCCAGGCCAAAATGAAATTTGCCATGAACCGCAAACACGGCCAGCAAATGGAAATGGAATTGGACATGAGCTGACTTCAACCAGAGCTTCCGCACAGCAGCTGGAAAAAATTATGGAAAAGTGGGAAAAAAATATGTATAAAACGAAATATGCGCACAGAAATTGTCACCAAGAAGCACAGAAGAAGAGGTCGAAAAAAGAAGGGTATAAAATCCGTGATGATTGAGTTGTAAGCGGAAATTAATGAACGGAAACTAAATGTCTGAGTGTTGAAGGTTTTCCCGATTTCCGGCCAAGCAACACTTTCGCCCCTAATACACATTGTATACATACAGAAATCTTAATGTTGCGAATGCGAATATGCTACACAGATCGAGTTATTTATGAGGCCCCCGCTGCACTGGGAGCAGCAATCACGTAGCCTGCCTCTGCTTTGATTAATGGCAAACTCTTCGATTTGTTGTGGCCCGCGTGAGTGCCCAAAACAAAGATCCCACAACTTTTCACCAAGAAAAAAGAAGAGGCAAACAAAGTGAAAAGAAAAACGAAGGGAAAAGTGAAACGAGAAAGAAAAAGACATTTCATTCATTGAAAGAGACAGAGAGAGAGAGAGAGGGAGAGAGAGAGGGAGAGAGAGCGCTGATGAGTTGTCTGTCTGTGGCAGTTACACCGTATCGAGCGTTAAGTTGGCTGAAATGGGCAGCTTGTTTGACTTGAATGTAAGTTGGCAATTCGATTGGCAACGCCCACGTGCAGCAAACTAAAAAAGTTGCCGCCCCATTCATCGTCTCGACCGAAAAATGTTTAAAAATTCAAGTTTGTTTATACGCTTTTTTGCGGCATTGATTTGAGCGTTTGGGTGCGAGATGTCAGCGCTGGGCGACCTTTGCTATTTTCAAGGCATCTCCAGCTATGTGTGTGTGTGTGTGTGTGTGTGTGTGTGTCACATTTCTCAAGTTGCAAGGTTGTGTTCAACAAGTATCTGCTGCAGCTGCCTTGACACACAAAGGCTCATGAGACATTGTGCGGCCAAAAAGCCTAACCGAATATGTACGCCAGCTGAGAGCTTTATGCAAATGCAGCACAGGCATACACCCTCACACACACACGCACACACACACTGTCAACCTAACGGCAACAGAAAACACTTCGTGAAATGTAAGCGACCTCGACGCACCGCCATCGGAAGAGGACAACTTTCATTTGCATTTAAAGTGCTGCCATATGGCCAACAACAACAACAACAACGACAACAACAGCAACTACAACACATGCCCAACCACACCCATATTCACACCAGCATCGAGCATACGCATTTGATATGAAAAAATATTGTCAAGTGTTATTTAAAGCATCGAATATATGTATTTACCATCTATTGCGACGTCAGAATATTTGCATTTAATTTAGGGCTGTCAAATATGTTTAAAATATCGTATCGATGATAATTTAGGTTTTAAAAATAAATATCAACTCAAAAATAGTCGATATTTGGGTAAAAAAAGAATATTCCGATATAAATAAATTTTTTGTTGATAAATATATCGATATATATTTCGATATATTTTCAAAAACTTCTCTGATTTAATTACAATTTGCTCGATCTAGAGTCGATTTCAACTTATCCAAAAGAATACTCTGCTGATTAAATAGATAAAGTCTAACTTAGTTTACTATGTAGTCGAGATATAAAACTTGATGTACTTTAGCAGAATTTTCCTCTGGCAATTGGGCTGAAAACTTTGCCATATGATCGGGCAATTTATGCACGTTGTCAGCCGAAAGAGTTTGTAGCCGAGCATCAAACGACTTTGTATACTAATTGCTACTTTATAAACATGCAAATGGCTGCGCGGTTAAAAATTAGCAAGTTTATGAACTTGGCCTGTCAGCGCGAGCTGATTTCAAATGGCAATCAGAGAGCGTGGCTGCGGGCCATGGGCGAAAGTGGGACGAACAGGTGTTTAGCAGGCAGGCAGGCAGGCAGACAGACAGACCGAGAGACAGACAGCTAGGTCAGCTGCTGTTCTATGTATTTAATTTGAAAATGCGACACAGACACTGCGGCACAAAGTGTTTCGTGTAAATTAAATTACATGCGCGTTGATGCTGCGTTTTTGGCTCGAACAACAGGCCGAACTGTAGGCAGGCCGAGCAGGTGGCCAACCGTTCGACCGGAACTAACACATTAAATTTTCATCTAACCAAAAGTCCCTAAAGTTGAAAACAGTCGAGGCTGCTGCTGCTGCTGCACCAACAAAATTACCACAAACGCTTTTCATGGCCCGGCCAAAGAGCTAAGCCCGCAACCAAGTGTAGGTACGTAGTTAGGCACACGTCGGTCTAAAGAGTGTTGCAGCTTGCGGTGAGCCCGGAACACGGATTTCTCCACAGCACAGCATCGGCCACAAAAAGCAGCCAACACTTAATAGAAAGCGCCGCATTAAATGTATTTCGCTGGACAACCTACTCCATATCATAGTTAATCTTCAGTGGAAGAATTTTATGGCAAACTCTGCATGCGTATTAGTTGGCTGCGCATTTCAGGGGACTATTTATGGCACAGCGCTTAAGCATTTATATTATTTACTGCAAAAACACATTCATTATGTTTCATTACCGTTTTGTTTGCATAGCTAAAGAGCTAAAGAGATAGAATCAGGATTTAGGCTCATCCATAGATGCAACTAAGTTTGATAAATGATTTCACACAGACTTTTTGGAAATACATATTTCTTTATTAAGTTATTAAGCAACTTTCGTTATACTCGTTCACAAAGTGATGCGAGTATATTACTTATATCCATGGTAGTCATGCTATACGCTAGTTATATAAAGACCTGCTACTGGGAACATTATATTTATATGTATCTTCAGTGCTTAATAAACTTTAAAAAAAACCCGCATCAATCAAAACTTTCACGCAAGTTCCTGCTGATGTCATCTATTAATTTTCTAAACTATATACAATATACAATATACGATATATTCATATGAATATCTAGTCTCTAGCTGTTTCTACACTTTGATAAAGCAGGAGAATCAATTAATACACGCTTTTATCGTCAATGCTGACAATTATTGAAAATTCCAATTGGAATATGAAAGAGTATATTTATCAGCTCAAACTTCGAATGCTCGTTACTTTAATAGAAATATCCATCTTGTACAGTAACACCCCTAGTGACATAAATATCACAGATGTAATGGGCGTGGCAAAGCATAACAGAAAAAGTATGTTATAATTTTATAGCAAGTATTACCAGATGAAGGTCACTATTGATCTACATTTTAGCTAGATAAATAGATAGCTGTATGAGCACCTCCTATAAGGCTTGGTAAATCTAAAACCAATATGCTTGCAGCAGTTTATCTATATTCTAATAAGTCTCTATCTATTTTACTTTATAATACATGATTTAAATAAATCATTTTTGTTTAGAAATAATTTAAAAATCAATCAATGTATTCAAATAATTACTCGAGTAAATTCTAACATTTCATGCATGTTTCCGTTTACATAGTCATGGTAAATGGAATTCCTATTTGGCTTCTTTGCTCACACTCGATTAGCAGCCTCGATTGGCATGCTTTGAGTTGGCTTTTCAGATTTTCATGATTTTGCTGCCAGCATTGTTTCAATTGATCGGCAACAGTTGTCGAGTGAACAATAGCTATATGTGCTTAGTGCTTTCCACTTTGAAGTTGATTGCACTTGAGTGCAACACTCGAACAGTTAATGCACCACCACCACCTGCAGCTGCTATCTGCGGGCTGTCAGGCCACACGCACGCCTTTTGCAGTCGGCCAGCGCCAGTGGAGAGCGCGTTGCATCGATGCATTCCTGCTGCTCAGTCGAGCAGTCGCGCAGTCGAGCCTCGATGTGTCGCCATCGAAATTGCTAAGCAAAACTGAAGAAAACTTTGCTTTATTCTGTTATAATGCAACACACGGAAGTTGGCAACTCAATTAGGCCAGGTGGAAACATGATTAAAACTGCTAACAAACAAGGGAAAAGCCGAATAAAAAATTCATGAAAATATTTAAATTGACTTTGGAAATATTTTATGAAAATTGTTTTCTTTCTCAAAATACTTATGGTATCAAAAGGGGAGTGAAAATATGTATATAAAAACGGTATACCTATGGCAAAATAATGGGTATATTGGAGTTAAAAGGAGGCATGACAGAGTCTATATAGCATATATAACATATTTTGATCAGAATGATAACAAGTTAGATATAAGCTATGTCTATCTGTCCGTAGTGATATCTTAATGTTTACATAATCAAATAATTCCTTTCCGTAGGTCTGCTGCTCATATGTCGATTTCGAACTAGACCTAAAGTCTTGAATGTTAAGTCCACCTGTAGCACTTGCTTATAAAACGAACTCAATCGAAAAATATCTGAGATTATTGTAGATATTATATACATTATGATACATATATATTATAAGATATATCATACATTATTATTATGTATTCGCAGATACTATTTGATCCACTCCTGAGATACATTTCCTAATTCCCTTACAATACTTGCTGTGAGAATGCTGTGACTCAGATACACATTATCGTGCTAGGCCTCTCCCATGAACACATTATTCGGATAAGATAATAAAATCTAATGTTCCTCAAGTTAAAGCCCAACGACGCCCAGCATAAAGCAAGAGTCGTATGGGAATTTGTAATATGTATTATGTTTGTATATGTATTTATATATGTATATATATGTATATGAAAAAATATGTTAGCAACAGCAACAGCAGTATTCGGAAGACCTAAAAAAAATTAGTTTATTCCTTAAATTTCAATATACAAAATCATCTTGTCTAACTATCTGGCAATTATTTATGCCAATACAATAATTCGTTGTGTATGAAAAATTATTGCAATACTCAACTTGACAAGTAATAATAGTAGAATCCTATTAGCCAGAAATAAGGCAACATCGAATAAGAGAAAATCCTTGGCCTCTTGTGCACCTCATTGGCCATAAGCCGCAACTGTTCCCTAGTACACGGCATTCCTCTTATCGTGTTGCTAGCCAGCATTTAGCCAAGTAATGCCTGTTGTTGTTGTTGTGCTTTGTAGCTGTTTTATAGAGGCTGAGCATAATAACTTCCGCAAAATAAAACGAGATATCTATTTAATTCAATATGCGCTGCTAATGCAGTGAATTGCCAGAGCACAGAGAATCGAGCTGGATGGCGAAGAAATAAATATAAATAAAACTAAAATAAAATGCCAATAAAGGGAACAGCTTGTGCGCTACAACTACTTTTGCATGTATGCGTATACACACGCACGCACATACATATACACACATATATGTGTATAGCAAGAGAGCGAGAGAGAGAGAGAGAGAGAGAGCGAGAGTAGTATATATTACTTGTACTGGAATAGGAAGCGGAAATGCGATTTTGGTTTTGTTTCTCGCCAGCCGCCCGCTAGCCGCTTCGCAATCCCCTAAATACAATAAATTGTACATTTCATTTAATTCCATTTCATTTACAAAAGCGAAACCAAATCCAAGCAAACAATGGACCCCATTGTGGGTGCTGCCAACAGCGACTTGCCGAACAACAATGAAACCAAAGAGCGCAAAGAAATATAATAAATAAATATAACAATTGAACTCAAATGAAATGAATGAAACAAAGTGAAGCTCGTCATGAGCTGCTGTTGCCAGTGTTGCCAGTGTTGCTGTTGCTGCCTTTTCGCAGTGTGTCCTGAATACCATATACATACATAACGCACTGCAGCGACTTTGATAAAAACAGGATATGGCAGCAGCTGCTCGAAATGTTTTCGCATTGCACATGCCCAGACCCGTTTTGTTCTGGCCTTCTCTCAGCTTCAGCGTCAGCTTCTGCTTCGGCTTCATCTTCAGCATCAGCTTCAGCTTCAGCTCATTCATCTTTCATTCACAGCATTTTCCGTCTCCGTTACTGGATTTGTACTGAATATCTGAGACTTGCAGCCAGCGCAAGTTTATTTAAGCTGACTTCTTTTTATGCCCGAGGCACATTCCTTACGCCATCTTGCTTCCCTCTTGCCCCTGGCACAATGTACCCATTGAAAGTGAATAATGGTGGGCATTATGATTGATATACCAGATACATTATGTATATATATAAACAAGTATACATATTTATATTTGATCAGCTTGTATAGTGAGCTTATCTTGTCAGTCTGTTCAGCATATTTCATTCAGATACTAGTGCTATACACTTTAAATATTGAAGGTAGAGCGTATCGAGGATTACTTATATCTGCAAAATCGATAGGAACCGATTAATTCGTGCATGAAGTTGAACTGAATTCGTCAAAGTTTATTGCATCTGAATTTTTGTTTCCATTTTTTTCGGTCTTTTGCTTTTACTTCCTATTGCCTTCCTTTATATCCTATATATAAAAGTGTATAGTGAAGCTTATTATTGTTGAAAAGACTATAAATAGACCCCACTATATCAAAATACAATAGAATCCGGTTATAGCATCTTTTGTGCCCCTGTAATCGTATTCCACTGTATACATAATATACCAATCTCTAGATACCGAATAACTCTGTTATATTTATAGAAGCTTCCCTGCATCTCGTACAGAGTATCAGCCAGTCAGTCACTTTTGCTTCAGTTATTTCTTTCAATAAAGTTTATTCAACTGTTTTCCTTTACTTTTTATGCACTTTCAATGGGCATCATATTAAACAGTCGCCGTCTTTGATGTGTTTCACAACTTTACATACGCCCCGAACTTTGTGATTGAAAACAAAGTTATTGAAATTTTGTTTCCATAAAAGTTTTTTTTTTTTCCTTTAGCATAATTCAATCATATCCGCTCAGCAGCAGCAGCAACAGCAGCAGCAGCGGCTCTGTGGTAAAATCCCTCGAACGCAATGCGATTTCCGAGAACAATTGAGCGATTTTTATTTTCATGAATTGCTTCAGACTGGCTCGACAACATGAGAGCCAGGAATTTGTAAGGAAAGTGCCAAATGCTTTGAATCTGAATTGTAGTTTGCTTTCGTAACTGAGTTTGCCAGGCTAAAAAGGATGTGAAAGTGCAGTTGTAAGGAATGTTGAAAAGAAATTTTAAAAATATGACAAGAATTTCAGTTGTAGTTTGCAAAAGCTAACTTAAGTTTTTAGTATACCAATATTATATGCATAATTAATGGAATATATGGAATTTCTTGTATTTTCAGTGATACTTCGATATCGACGAGAGTGGACATGCTCACGCCAGCGATTGAAGTGTATAAGGCGCCTCTCTGACACAAGGATGACACTGTGGAGAGCAATTTAGGGAATCCATCGACGAGTAGCGATTTCTAGCAGAAGCTAATCATCACTGCGGAACTAACTACGGATAATCTATTTGTTCTTCCAACATAGTGTCAATCAAGTCCAGCTAACTGAATTCTAGAAGCCCAAAAACCATGGCCAGAGCCAGGGCCAGGGCCAGGGCCAGGGCCAGCGCCAAGGCCGTCGATAAACTACACTGAAAAGTTTTAGCAAAACAAACCAAAATTATAGAAAAAACTCATACATATATATTCATATATAAATATATATGGCACACACTTGCATGTATATGTATACCTGTATATGTATATGTGTGTGCAACATAAGAGCATGAATAAAATAATAATAATTGATCCAACTGAATAATTCCTAAGATTGATTACATTTAGTTACTTTTTAGCGTAAATGATTTTTAAACCTGGCAGAAGCAAAACCAAGAAGAGAAAAAAAAAAAACAAACAAAGAAACAGAAAATAGTCTTAAGCATAGGTTATTCAATATATGTATATGTGGATACGGATATGGATATGGATATATACTCATGTATGGCAACGCAATATCGCATATTTTCATATGAATACGATGAGTGGATGGCAGTAGAATTGAGGCTGCATCGGCAAGTTATATGAAATCTATTATGAAATATGTAGTAGGTGTATATTAATGCGAGGAAAATGTTTGCAATGTGTATCGAAAATGTATATTTAGTTATATAAAAAAAAATAAAAAAAAATAAAAAATAAAAAGCAACAACAAATACAAAAGAAAATGCAATGAATAATTTTTGTACTGCTAAAAATGAAGAATAAAAAGAAAATAATTAAACAAAAATTGATAATTAGATGTAAAATTTTTGCATAGTTTATAAATAAGTTTGTAATGCATTAGTAACTAATTTATGAACAAAAAAAAAAAAACAACCATTAAACGAATGCAAATTAATAGCAACAAATAAATTGAAATTCTCGAAAAATTCCAATTCCAAATTATTTTCACTCATCAGCAAAATTAAAGCAAAAAAAAAAAAAAAACAAAAATAACATGCGAAATGCATTTTGGGTATATTTATTTAATTAATCAAATTTCACGCAACGCTATTTATGTTTCGAATACCACGAATACTCTGAATATATATTTTAGATTCAAATATTCAAATATTCAAATATGACGAGCGCACAGCACAGTTAGTTGTTGCATAGTTATTCGTTGATTTATTTTGTAATAGCTGAAATATTTAGTAGTTAATGCTTAATGAGCCCTTCACAAAGTGCCCCCAAATTGGTAAACAAGAAAAATGATTTATTTCATAAATATTCGATAATAGGCATAATTAATTCAAAATTCACATTTCTCGCAACTTCTATTTCTTTTACATTCAAATTGTATGGTCAGGCCCATTGAAAATGGGAAATGATTTTTTTTTATACTTATATCAACCAAATCAAATCAATCGAAACAAAGCAATTTAATTCCCAGCAATTCAATTCATTGAAACTAATGATAACGGTATTAATATTTGAATACTTTTTTTCAACTTTCTTGAAGCTTTTAAAATATTCTCGGCCAATATGTTTTTTGTACGTTTTAATTACAAGTTTCTGCTTTCTCAGCTCATGTCATTTGAGTTTAATATATTTTATTTTCATTTATTTTCTATTCATTTTATCGACTTAACCTCTTATAATTTTATTATTTTAGATATTATTTTTAATGACTCATTTTTAGGTTCCCCAAAAGCCAGAGAGTCGTAAAAGTTTTCAGCTTCAGAAGCTTTTAGACCACTTCGAGCAATTGATTCGAACTAACTTTTAAATTTTTGCATCTAAAATTGTGGTAAAAGCGGTTTGATAATTCTCTGTCCAAAAGCTTTCACATGTTGCTATATAAGCTTATGGGAGAGGAGATTTAGTATGGCTAGAAAGTGCATTAACAGCTTTTTTCTTTAATTTCACTACCGAAGCTTTCATTTCCAAGTACTTCCTGTGGAATACTTACCATATACATCTTACTTCGATTTAAATAATATCTTTGATGGAATACAGGAATTTCGTACAATATTTATTGGTTCAAAATCAGTTAGAATTCTAATTCTATGCAGTTGTTTTCATTTTAAGCTCTTGCCATTGGAGCTTTGCTAAAACGATATATTATGTACAGCTTCATTTTGATATACGCCGTACTTCATACACAATCCAAAATTGTGCTTGACAATATAATTTGAAGAAAAACTAAAGAAGGTTTTTTATTTTGCAAAATATGCCACTCTACTTAGAGTTGTTGTTAAAATATGTTTTCACTCATACAAAAGAAGGGAAATATGTAGAAAAGCCACGGCGACCCATTTACTAGATGATGCCTACGATGATGCCTAAGCAACTTATAGAAGTCGAGTTGAGTCACAGCTGACTGAATGGGATATTAAATTGTTAACATTAAGTGTTTTGAGGATTCGCGCTAGAATTCGGTATGGGATACGGCAATTGCATCGTTTTTGATATATTTTCATTTAGATAAATGTGAAGCCGCTAAACTTACAAATGAAAACAAAACAAATTGATAAGTTCATACGCCAATGATATTATCAAAATGTTCATAGTTAAGAAACAAACAATAATAAAGCAAATACATGTTACATACATACATACATACATATATATATATATATATATATATATATATATATAT